>JAJJMC010012129.1:4643664-4728967 GCA_023531435.1 Papaver californicum
TTCATTGCTCAAAAAGTTGATTACAAGGTTAAAGAATAGTGCAACAGCTGAACAGATACTTTTATAAATGTCACAGAACAGGGTTCAGCCGTTACAGAAGTGTTTCTAAGCAACAAAGGTTTGAAAGAATAGGCAACAGGAGCAGTTTGAATCAGCAACAGAAATAAATGTTGTTGAGGTCTTCTCCGATGGTGGCTGATGAAGAACACGCCGGCCGGAGCAGTAGCAGGTCACCGGCGGCGACCGGAAGTATTGCCGGAATTCTCTGTTTTAATCTCTAGGCTTCTGTGTCGATTTCTCTTGGCTTCTCTTCATATATATAGGCTCTACAAACCCTAGGGAGAGTTCTAAACCTAATAGAACTCTTTAAAATCTATCCAAATCTTCACAAATCCGATTCCAAGCCGGAATCCATTTTTCCGTCCAAATTCACGATTGCACAATATTTTCCAGCGTAAATCACTCCAAATCGATGTGTTTAATCTTGTGTTGAACTCTTGTAGCTTTTGGAATAAATTGGAATCGAAAACAACTTGAAAATCTCGTAACATGAAGTCACAGTTGAACACAGTAACCTCTCCCGATGAGTTGGATCGGTGACTCGCCGAGTTGACTCGCTCCGATCCTGGGGTGCCTCCAATACAAAGTGTGGGTGCCTTAATCCATTTTCCCGGGTGCCTTTAACACTTTTTGAGCCAATTTTTCCACAAATCTTTATTCTTCTAATGTACCTACAAAAGCATAAAAACACGTAATAGAAAATCGAATACTAACTCATTAGAAATTAAGGTGCAAATTAGACACTAAAATGTGTCTATCAATGAGTTGATTGCTTTGAGGAGGAACCTAGACTCCATGGCGGCCCCAGATGTATGTTTTGATCCCTACAGGGAAGAGCTAGCTGATGGTACTATAACGCGAAGGTCTGAGTTGGCCATGTACTTTGGACCCTTGTGACATCCAACAGGATATGTAATCTACAATGCCTCTAGGGTCCTACGTCAAATGGGTTATGTCCAAGTAGAACCTACGCCTCACATCCACGGCAAGTTCAAATTGGACGTTCCAAATAGTGTTTGTGGTAAAGACACGATCCGAGTTGTTTACACGCCCAACCCATCTGTTGAAGATTGGAACAACAGAATGTATTACATGATCGACGAGGGGAGACCTGTAAACCGAGGTGATGAGATAACCTCAGCCTATATGGTATGGTACCGGGAGCATTCTCATCTTAAAGTGACCCGTGAAGACAAAGGAAAGAGCACCAGGGTGCACGAGTATAGGTCCATCTTTAAAGATAACCCGTCGGCCTTAGCAAGGCTGGTACGTAATGTTATTTCCTTTTGATTTTAGTTTTACGGGTCAATATTATAGATAATAAGAACTTGATTGTTATTGCCTAAAAACAGAAGAAGAGGATTGCATTTCTGTGGAACAAGGTAGGTTCGTGCCTCAATGGGGGAGATAAAGACCTCCTCCTCCTCAACCTTGATAACGCATATTATGCTCCCCAGTTCGGAGATACATGTACGATCACGATGGCGACGAGGAATGTAACTACTAAGAAGACAAAACATTTTCGCGGTTCAACGAGTGCTGCTCCTCGAGCCAATGTCCCTGCTTCTCAAGCCGATAAATCTAAAGCCTCTGTTACTCGTGCTCCTCTTCCTAAAACCAAAAAAGTTAGGAATTAGGTTGTACTCGTTAAATTGAAGGATATTATTTTAGTGTTTAACATTTCTGGTTTGAAGGTTTCCGATTTGAGATGATTATATGTACTTTTTTTGAGTTATCATTTGATTTGCCATCGATTTATTTTTAACAAGTTATGTTCTATAAATTTTACATGTACAATTGGTAGTTAGCGGGTTTGAAACAACTACCGATTGAGTAAATTAATCAGTAATCGGTAGTTTAAGAATTACTTAAACTACCGATTATGTACATTCAGCGACAATCGGTCGTTTGTACAAAATTTTAACTACCGATTGAGAGTGTCCAGGAGTTTTCAAAAAAAAATGGATTTCCAATTTGGGGCTACTAATCATAATCGGTAGTCTGTACAAATTTAAACCTATCGATTGCGAGTGTCCAGGAGTTTTCAAAAAATTTCGATTTCCAATTTGGGGTTACTTATCATAATCGGTAGTTTAAGAATTTTTTAAACTACCGATTGTGATTGTACAAATTGTTGAAATTTTTGAAAAAATCTCGATTTCCAATTTGGGGCTACTTATCATAATCGGTAGTCTAAGAATTTTTTAAACTACCGATTGTGATTGTACAAATTGTTGAAATTTTTGAAAAAATCTCGATTTCCAATTTGGGACTACTTATCATAATCGGTAGTCTAAGAATTTTTTAAACTACCGATTGTGATTG
Source organism: Papaver californicum (assembly GCA_023531435.1). NCBI lineage: Eukaryota > Viridiplantae > Streptophyta > Magnoliopsida > Ranunculales > Papaveraceae > Papaver > Papaver californicum. The sequence goes on from JAJJMC010012129.1 coordinate 4,646,050, forward strand.
TACAAATTGTTGAAATTTTTGAAAAAATCTCGATTTCCAATTTGGGGCTACTTATCATAATCGATAGTTTAAGAATTTTTTAAACTACCGATTGTGATTGTACAAATTGTTGAAATTTTTGAAAAAATCTCGATTTCCAATTTGGGGCTGCTTATCATAATCGGTAGTTTAAGATTTTTTTAAACTACCGATTGTGTTTGTACAAAATGTTGAAATTTTTAAAAAAAATCTCGTTTTCCAATTTGGGGATATTTATCATAATCGGTAGTTTAAGATTTTCTTAAACTACCGATTGTGCTTGTACAAAATGTTGAAATTTTCAAAAAAATCTCGATTTCCAATTTGGGGCTACTTATCATAATCGGTAGTTTAAGATTTTCTTAAACTACCGATTGTGCTTGTACAAAATGTTGAAATTTAAAAAAAAAAAATCGATTTCCAATTTTGTTACCGTTCTGAATTGTTACCGTTGATCAACGGCTATAATTTATATTCTCATACACCTATAAATAAATGAATTTATATCTATCATTCCTATTTGAAATCCACATCTTTTACATTTCATAGAAAATTTATAATCTCGTGTTTTCATGTAATGTCGGGTTACGAAAATTTTAGGTTTAATGCAGAGAATTTTACCCTAGACGAAGATTTATCCCTATGTCGAAACATGGTATTACATTATCCAGCAAGGGGTCATGAACGTCGGATGAATGGTGTAATGAGCATGCAATGGTTAGAACATATCCATGATAACTTTTGTAACGAAACCGGTAACCCCAACAACCGGAACAGAGCAGGCCTTTTTTGTCGATATATGGAAATCACAAATGAAGTACTAGAATTTTCTTCTTTAACCGCTAAGGTGAATGAAAGAAGAATTAGGAATGAAACTGATGATGAAGTTGTTGCCAGATCTATGGAGGAATGGAGAAGATGGAAACATTCATATTTCAGGTACCAACCTCATTTCGAGATCCTAAGGGTGATGGAAGAATACAATCCGTTTGTGTTGATTATTCTCCGAAGAAGTGAAGAACGTCGTCCCGGGCGTAATACGACCCGTTGAAGAGGTTTGCTTAAGTGTTTAAGTGTAATCTACCAATGAGATTGATCACTTTGAATTCCTATAATGTGTTTTGTATCGTTTATTCAGATGTTTCTTGTTTTTTTGAACAAGTTTAATGAACAATATGTAGTAAGTTTATTTGAACAAGTTTTTCTTCAGATGATGAAATAGTATTACGAAGTTAGATGTTAAGTAAAATCGGCATAATCGGTAGATAATAATGTTTTTAAACTACCGATTACATACAATCGGTAGTTATTAAATTCACGTGCTACCGATTATCCATAATCGGAAGTTATTTATGTTCACTAACTACCGATTGTAGCAAGAAAAGTCTTGGACAACAAAACCATTATAATCGGTAGATAAAATTGATCTTTAAACTACCGATTACAAAGTTTAAAATTTTAAAGTTTAATTCATTATATGTTTACAATTGGTAGATATAAATTTTCAATACCTACCGATTGTGAAAGATGAAGAGTTCGAAATTTTGGATGTTCTGAGAAATTCAATTTGGGGCAACTTACATAATCGGTAGTTTAAGTACTCCATTAAACTACCGATTGTACAATCGGTAGGAAAATAAATCACGATCCTACCGATTGTACAAAACTAAAACTCGAAAAATCAATCTAAAACACTCTCGATTTCTAATCCAAAACTAACTCAAATAATTTTCTAATAACCAAATTAATCAACTAATTAATCAAAATTAACACTAATTAAGCAAGAGTAGATTAGCCATTATAGAAAATAGATGGATAAGAGATGTATTGAGATTACTTCAAAATAACTTTATTTTGTTTTATTAGTTGCCCCTAATTAGTTTTTAGTAGCCCTCAAATTCCCCAGGTTAAATAAACATCCATAATTTTTTGCATTTTCACTAGAAAAATTCTCATGATTTTTTTTTCTTCCATTTGGTAGAGAAAAGAGCTTCCACCTGGTAGATCAGCTGTCAGGGGAAAGGCGAGCGAGTACTGATCTGAGGAAAAAGGCGAGCAAGTACTGAACTAAGGAAAAAGGCGAGCGAATACTGAGGACTTGTTTTTACTTTTTAAAATTGTAAAACCTGTTAACCTGGAATATGTCGAAGTTGTTTTATCGTAATCTCTTCTTATCTCATATTCTCATTGCACTTAAAAATTTAGTGTACAGTCAAAATGACGAGAAGTAAATCTATTTATTTTTGGGTAGAGAGCAGGAGATATAAATGTGATATAGTTCATCTACCATAGCTTTTTTTTTATTTTTTTTGAAAGAAGACCATATATTAAACAGAAAACTTAACCGATACAAAATGTGTGAAGCCTTCCTGTAATACAAACAGGAGTTTCAACCCAAGAGTTATTTACATGATTTTTTCTTGCTAGTTTAGCGAGTGCACGAGTGCATCAGCAGCTCGATTCTTACAACGAGGAACGTATTTACAAAGAGATCCTGAAACTGGTGATAACCAATACTTACAGCCTGATATAATTGAAAATTCAGACCTCTTGATACCATAGCTATATTTACATCTGTTATATTGAACTCTACTAGTCCTATAACTACAAAATGTGGTTCATTTTTTTGTTCTTCCAACTGTAACTAATGAGGCATTTCTGGGGATAAATGGTGCTCTTCATAGGCAATGTTCTTGTGCTTCTCAGTCCATTCAGGGTGACTCCAAAGATAGAGGGGAGGGGTTATACTGTTCCACTGGTCTATTGGATTTTCATCCACATTAACAGATCCAGGAAAGTAGAAGGACTGCAAAGAAGCCACAGATGGTTAGCAAACAATGGTCCACCCAACACTCAAATGTAACCTCAATCAAACTAAAATCATGGGACACATCTAATAATACCTTTCCAGAAAGTTTCTGATCGTCCTCCCAGATCAGATCATATGCCTCTCTTTTTTTATCTAGCCTGGGTAATATAACCAAAAGAAAATCAGAAAGATGGTCTCAAATGTACATAGATAGAGAGAGTTTTTGTCTCACAGAGCAAAACCTTTCTGTTTCTGGTGGAACAATGAGAATAAGGAGCTTTGGTTTAAACTCAAGAGCCTTGTCAACGAACTTGTTTGCTAAATGCGCTCTAAACCCAAAAGGAGGGTTTAGTCCCATGATCTAGTAGAAAACATCAAAAAATTGTGAAGCTTCAATTTGTTTGCCACACTTCTAGATTAACTTGAATATTCCAACTATTTCCACATAAATCAGGTCAGGTAAAATACTATGATCGATATCAAGTAAGAAACGCACCAGTTTGGATCCAGCTGGCAGTTCATCCCGACGAACAGTCATCCAATCTCTTCTCTCGAAATTAAAATCATTCTGCACAAAAAGGGTTCATCAATACAACGGTAGTCATGAGCAGAAACCAAGAAGTTCCCCTGACGAAAAAGGAGTACAAACTAAGTAAATGGTTCTTTGACCGAACGACAAACCTAGATCATCAGATATATCTAAGACATGCTAACCAAATCCTTTTAATCTGAAATTCAGTATTTAACCATTCTAATACAGAACGCAATGGAAGCACCTTTACTCCACTGCTACTATAAACTGAGGTAACTGTCAAATTTACCTTTGGTGAAAGCAAGTCAAAGTTTTTAAAATTGCACTTTTTCCCAGTTTCTTCAAGCTTTTTTTTCATTAAACAACTGAAATCGTTGGCGCCACAGCAGAAGTCAACTATCTGAAAAGAAAATTTGGCATCATATGCAAAAAATGTTTCTGTTAAAACTCTTACTAGTTTGGTACAAAGAAAACAGATGCAGTTGACATGAAATTACAAGATACTAAAATTATAATATGAACTATCATATTGATGACAAGGAACCGAGCAACCTTGATGATTTCTTACCATGTCCCCGTTTTGCACATAAGGGTGAAGCTTATCAACAATCTGCAGATAGAGACTAATGCAGTCAGTGTTCAAATATTCCAGTTAGTTGCTTTTAGACTACCTATAAAAACTGAAGAAGTTTGGTACTGGAGTTGCTTCTTGTTCTAGCATGTATATATTGTGTATATATACAAGTACATCTGGGTGGAGTAGAATCCATCTATACCTACTGCTCCTGTAAGCAAGCCTCTGTTAGAGTTCATATTTAACAAAGCAAGCCTCTGTGTTGTATATATACATAATATATATACAAGCAAGCGGGTTGATAACTGAAGCAAGCCTCTGTTAAAGTTCATATTTAATTTAAAATTTAAAAGATAAACAACAAATAATTTACCTCCTGAAGCTTTTCCAATTTTGTGAAATGACGACCAAAAGATGTGTAGCGCATACCAAGCAGAGAAGGTGCAAGGTAGACTTTTAGCTTGTTCTACAACAATGTACGCAATTAGTAAGCAACATGTTTTACATGAAAGTGCACATGGTACCTAAAAATACACATCTTTTTCCAATTCTTTGCTAATTTCATGATTCTTAACAGGGGATGCAAGAACAGCTAATCCTTCAAGGTGAGATTCGTGAGAACGTGTACGTCATCAGGATAAAGTATAAAAACAAAAATTACCCTCCAGTTTGATATGGTGGTGAGAATGTTTGGTTGACAAACAGCTCTAGCTTCCTCTACTTTGCCATTTTTTTCTAACATGTGTAGAGCAGTTCGACAAGCCTGCAAATACATCCAAGGTGCAACAATCATCAACTGATAATTTAGATTTTTAAGCAACAACAAAATTTAATGGTTTAATGGAAATCATTTACCTCAACAAACCGATCCACCTTTCCTTGAGAAATGGATTTGTCCACATGTTTTAAGGAGTTCGCGTAGGTGGATGGTACAGTATGACTCCTTATAACATCCTCTAATGTTATAGTTTCTGATACCCTTTTCCTCAAAGTCAATATCCTGCATTGCATGCATTTAAGACTCAGCAATACAATGAGAAAGTGAATAATCAATTTTCACACAGACAGTTTTATTGCACCAAGCTCTGCTAGTAAAGGTTTGAGTTGTCATACGAATACCATTAGAACTTACTGTTATTATAGAAAAACCATTCAGCCATGGTAGCACCTTACCTATCTCTGGTCTCCCTATCTAAGGCGAGAGGAGGAGCGCTCTGGAGCTTTTCAGTTTTATGGCTATGTATGTCCTTCTTCCTTTCATCAGCTACGTAGGGCTTTCCCATCTTCCTTTTTAGCGCAGAAGTACTATTCTTTATAGGAAGGAACGCCTTTTCAGCCAGCTTTGGCTTCTTGGAAAAGGTTGTTTCGCTTATAGAGTGGCCAGATGGAAAACTTCTTTTCTTTAAAAGAGTCTTTTCCTTATCAGATAGCAAATCTTGCTGTTTGAATATCTTGCTTCGTTCATCATAGGGAAACTTAAGGTGGTTTCTCTTAGGTGTTCCATATGATTCAATTTTATGCTTCCTGGGACAAGATCATTAATGAATCAAAGCTGAAAGCTTTGCAACAAAAAATAAAAACATCAGCAATAAATATAAGAACTTACAAACAATATATCAGTACACGATTGTTTGGCAAGAGACCCTCCCAAGCCCTTACAGCTTCTGCATCCTCTGATACTTCATAGGCAATCCTCCTGAACAACACAGTTAACGAATCGACACACAACATACTATTTTGAAGAAAACAAATACCATCAAACATAATGAAAAAGAATATATGCTACCTAGGTAAGCATTTCCGGTGGTACGCCTTTGGACAACGTCTGCAAACAGCAAAGTTTAACTCGTCGACGTCCTTGTTCTCTCGCTCTTTACACACAGAGCATTGATGGGCAGGACAAGTAAATGATTCTCCGGCGAATATTTTTTGCTTATACTCTTCTGCTTCAGCATCATTCTCAGGGTAAAGAAGTTTTGCAACACACTCTGGATGATAGAAATATCCACAAAGTGCAGAGACACACGAGAAAACCTGAAATAAGATGTGAAAACATGAGTGCTGCATCTATGGATATCCAAATTTTCAGACTGAATATAACCAAGCAAGTACAGTTCCTGTTGGAAATTTTTCTTAGATGTTTCTTTTGCTTTAGCTCTGTCTATTGCTACTATTATATCAATACTATCATCAAGTGGAGATCAGAAAGCTATATCTATTGCTGGAAGAGATGGGACAAAGAAAAAACTCAAGCTACGTCTACCAAAAGGTTTTAGATACTTTAAAAGCAGAATGTCAGTTCAATACAGCTTCTTCCTTCTTTTTCCCTTTTGATGGATAGTTTAATATACTCTTAACATGATAAATGCATTGCACTGCAGCAGTTGTGTGAAGTAACAGATCCATACCTCAGGCCGATTCTCTTTATCGGAGGATCCCAAAATTCCGCAGACATAGCACTGGTGCTGTTTGTGTTTACAATTCTTACATAAAAAGTTTTGAATTGCCTGCATGAATCCAACAAGCTTACAACGTAAACACCGTACACACAATACTAAATGCATATAAAGGTACCAAAAGATATCGAAAGAATAGAGACCCATACTTTAACTTGAGCCTTAGAAAAGCCCAGGGATCTACAATCTGACTCTACACCGTCATGCACGGTTGCATGAAAAGACCTCAAGCACCTTCCCTCGCAGCTAAATTAAGAAAAGGCAACATCGTGGTCGCGTACATCAATGTTTCAAATAAGATTATCAATAGCAACAATGAATGCAATAAACAGGTTTAACAGGTGCATCCTCTCAATGATGACATGTTAGCAAGAGAAATTAACATTTAAAACTCTTAACAGATACACCAAGATTTGTCAACCTTGGAAATGAAGTGATGCGCAACTAACAGCGTTATCTCTCTTTTATTAGACGCACTAAAGGCAGAACAAAAAAAATCCAATTCACTCCATTGTTCTTTTCATCTTTTCTCTTTCTTAAAGCTGCAATTAACTCAGTTTATAAGAACCATCACTAAAGTTTGGACATAACGTAATACTGCAGACTCTAGTATTCCACCTTAGCCAAAAAATTTATCTCGTGCGCAAGTCATGAATAATGATAACATATAACCTCATGCACTTAGTAAAATAAAAATGCGCAGTCATATTATAAGAGTTCCAAACATGCATAGAGATGATATCAGTGTTCTGAACACCAGCACAGCACAAAAGGCACCCTGACGTATGGTTGAGTCATGAGTGATTAAGTAAAGAACCGCCAAACAATGTTGCTTACCATAGAAGTTCACCACCATTATCACAGATTGAACAGACAGAATCAAATAGATCAATCTCTTGACCATCTTCATCTTCATCGCCAAATGCTCCATCCAATTCTTCATCATCATCCACTATAAATTTACTGTTTTTTGCTTTTGGCGTAGTATAAACATCCTGTACCTGACTAGTCAGTACTGCAAGAGTAGCAAAAAATGCATTCATCAAAGTAAGAGAGTACAGTGGAAACACTAACCTCATTAGAGGCTTCTACCATAGCAGGATTTCGAAGGAATGCTTGTAGAAACTGTTTCAAGAAAAGATTGTCAAGGCATGTGGTAAACACCAGAACGAAATACAGCTTCTTGCTAGATACAATATTAGAGCAGCGCATATTCACAAAGAGAAAGTAAAGTAATAACAACAGAATCACCCAACTTGAGTTCTCTAACCATCACAGATTCAATTCACATGACATTACAATACACTCACATACAAATAAGAACCTACACAATTACAAAATTCCAATTTTACTTATTTGACATACACAAAATTATTATTCCGCTCAGCATATCCAGGCATGTATTCATATTATTTTTAGTTAAATACAGAGGGTACTATGAAGATGTAACAACTGCTCAAACACTGAAGGTCTAGTGTATAGTTTAGGAACCTGAAGCAGTTTCATTGTCTCACAGAAACTTATTTGGTGAAGTCATTTATCGAGAGAGACCAGATCTTAGATACAGTCCCAACTGCCAAAACGAACAATTTTCATGGAAACCCAAAAAAGAACAAAAAACACTTTATTCTCGAATGCTGAAGCTTAAAATGAGACCCGAATCATACACTGTTCTCAAATCGAAATCTATGACCAGCCCTAATTATCATATTTCAAATGGAACCACATACAAGAACCTAATAATTACTCTTTGCAATATTCATCTGTAATCTATAACAGACAATAAGTAAACCTAGGGTTTACTCAAAAAAACTCCTAAATGCCGTGCTCATCATCACCAACTTCAGAGCTAAGTGATTGCATTATATAAATATAAATGAGACTAAACCTAGGCAAAACTTTGGTCAGAGTTAAAATGCAACTCATTCTAAACCCTAATACTAACAATAATGTACCACAGTAAACCTAACCTATGCAAAAATATAAACAATTTCTTCAACCAAGACTCTGGGTACCAAAAAGAATGAACTAATTTGGCGTCAAATTGCAGTTGAATTAAAAATTGAATTTCCGAACAACTCATATTTTGAATGAGTAGTAACTGAGTAAAAACCTGAAACTCCGCTGTTGAAAGGATAAATTTTCAAAACAGAAACATTAAGGAAAATCCACAAATTCAATTCTCAGCAAGCCAACAGAAATCATCTGTTAAACTATAACGTCTGATTATACCCTGGAAAAACATTACAAGCTTGAAATAAATTCATCCCTCCAGTGAGAAAAATGAAATCATAAATCAAGTCGAACACATTTAATGCATCGAATTTTAATAATGTGATGGGTCTATACATGTGGTACTAACTAAGCATAAGGTTTGTCAACCACAGTGTCATACTATTAATTCATTCATTCAACAGTGGATAATTGGGTATAACTTGACAGAAAGAAGACAATATTCTCCTATTTCTATCAATAAATATTTCCTCGGTGAATATCAGAATTGGTGTTCTATAAAATGTAATGCATACCTTTGATTGTGATAAAGTTTCATCATGCTTCACTGCATCATCTGAGCAAGCCATATCTACTAGCCTGCTACCTTTACGACAAAACCTAAATACAAGCGAAAGATGAAATCACCGAACAAATCAAACTATCAAAGCCAATAGCTAACCAGATTCCTAAATAAATAAAAACCTGAGTGGCGTGAGTGCAAATAGCAACAAGTTTAAGCAATAACAAAATATTCAAAACATCCACAACATTCATAAGGAATCTCCTACTTAACAACTAGTCTAGTTAAACCCATTTGCACTAGCACTTGGACCAGGGAAAACTAAGGGATGAAATTCTATAACATGGAGGGTAGTAACTAGTAAGACAAAATATCCCCAGGTCTACAAACGGACTTTATAGGAGCACTGGTTGAGACACTATTAGAAACACTACAAATACGACACACATCAATGCTGTTTTCACTTGATTTAACCTAGTAGACCAAAAGGATAATAATCACAATGAACTTCCTGAAGAATCCAAACAAACATTTTATCATGTCTGATAAGCATTTCTACTAAGAACCCCTCAGAAAACAACAAAACCAAGCAAAAATTTACCACAAAACCAGTATCCACTGAAAATCCCAAAGAATATTGAACTCAAAACATTGAAATGAAGTATTAATCACAATAAGAAACCCTAATAAAGATCAATAGAATTATCATATTCAGAACCAAAAATACCTGTTATTCTTGTGTGATGAGACCTATGGAGAGAGGAACTGAAGAAGAAGAAGAAGTTCTTCTTCCTATTACCTCTGCTCGGACTATGAAAATCTCTCGCTGAAGAAAAACTTCCACTCTATTTTGGTGCTGGTTCTTTGAATTGGCTGGCAGTAGTAGAAACCCTTGAATGAGAAAGTTCATGTGAATATGATCCTAATTACTAATTATTATTTTAGTTTTTTCGTAGATGACGAAAATAACCTATACTGTGGATACTACGGCTTGCCCTGTTTTACGACGTGTCCCGGCAACTCTGCTCATAGCAGCAGGCCACTATAGGCTGATTCTGTGAGGTATGACCTGAGCACAAGTTACTGGATAAAGCCACACTAATTCGTCGCAACACAAATTCCAAATCAGGAGACATATTTTAAATCTTACATCACATGTTAAAAACAAAACTATTTTACTTTATGAAAAATTAATTTTTTTAGAAATTATTCTTGATGTATCCAAACGAACTTTTCATTTTTCAAAAAGTTAGTTTTTTTTAAAGTTATTCTTAAATTGGTATATATCCAAACAAACTTCTTATTTTGTGATTTTTAAAAATCAAAAAATAACTTTTAAATATATATCCAAACATACTATTTGTATAAATTTCAATTCAAAATTGCTTATAAAAAATCAACTTGTAGATTTTTTTATCAATATATAGTTTGTAAGTCCCGGACATATCTGAGTAATTAATGGAGATTTTGGTTCAGATAATTTGATCTATAAATATATTTTTCTTCTCTCTGATCTCATTAATACTATCACGCAATTAATCGTCTTTTGAAAACTCTTAATAATTAATCACGTTACATAATAACTTGAGAGAGTTAAGTAAATATATCAATGGCAGTGGTGCTTGTGTTACTGCCTAGACTTTTAATTACAAACTCATGTCTCTAATTAGAATGTTTTCTATATGCATATGAATGTGAAATCAATGACTTATAAGGCCAGATCCTATATACTCCTCTCAAATGGGTTAGTTTGTCCATTTAGGTGGACGGATAAAGGTGTTTCTTTACTATGATAAATTATTAAATTTGAATAAAATGATATATTTAATTGTATTTTGTGGGGCCCTTATATAATATATTTGATGGAGTTTTTAGATATTATAATATACTTAGTAAGATCCTTGTATAATAAAAGTTGGTTAAAATAACTAAAAAGTAAGCTAGATAAATATAAAACATTTAAAATATTGAGTTAGAGATAAGGATTTAGTTTTTGTCGTTTGATAAAGACTTTAACGCGATGTGCATCCTCTTAAAGTTGAGCGTTTGAGAGGTCAATTTAATAGTTTAAAAGGTGTATAGTGGATGACTTTAACCAAATTTAATATTTTAAGAGGTACATAGGAACTGGCCTTAAGTGTATACTCATAATATTTATGCACTGAGCACATATTAATTAAATTAAAACAAAAGCACCTTAAAACGAAATACATTTATAAGTTTGGACCAACCAAAAGATTAGTTTGTTATGTGCGCACAAAATTGGACTCCAATAGACTTATACACGAACTCATATCATATAATTATACAGCTATTATATATTACCTGACTTGATTTTCTACACTTACTGATCTTTCTACCCTACAGTAGAGAAAACAAAGTTACTAGCTAGGCATACAACAAAACACAAACAACAACAACAAAGTACAATAAGGAAAACAGGGAACTAATTAAGTAATAAAGGTCGTACATATTTCCGAATAGTGGGGCAAAAATGTGAGGCGAAAGACTGTCTTCAAGGGTTTAGCCTATTGTTTATTGGAGGCTTCCGACGAGGCTTGGGAGCAGGTATGCGATAATCATCCAAGATTTGATCATTGCTCATCATCGTAGGAGTTGAAAAGTCTGCCTCAGGAATGTGAATGAGTTCATTATCATTGTCAACATCCAATGGCACATTGTTGTTAATAGGGGGCCTGCGATGGGATGAAGCCTTCCCATCGGATCCTTTGTAGTCCCTGTGCATCATGTTCATAAACTTACCAGCAGCTTGGTGATGTTTTTGGGATTCAAAGTTTTCCAAAGGTTTATCATGAGAACCTTCGAAGCTGCTACTTGCTGCATTTGCATTGGAATCTTGCGAACTGAGTTTGTTTGTGCTGAGAAGATCAGTACCTGAATTCCTTGATGCAATACTCTTAGTACCTTTTTCCGCATCTACAGAATCAAAATATTCAAGACTAGTTAGACTACAGAAACAGATTTTATGGAAGAAAAAAATTACCACAAAAGTATACACCCTACCCTTTATAGATAGCAAGAAACTTGGGAATAACAGCTAGCATTTCCAACAACTTAAAATGTACTGTAATAAACTGTGTATTACCGAACTTGGAGAAAAGAGAAAAAAATGCTAACGGAAGTAAGCTGAAGCTCTACATAAACACTTTTTTATATATAGATAGATTGCGTACTAACAAATGAAAGAGGGAAAAAAAAACTTAAAAGTTTGTCAATTATTCCTTGGTGGATGTCGCTGAGGAGAATGATAACAACACTTATAGCCATAAAACCAACCCCACCATTGAAGACCTTGGCAGCAGGAAATAAACTACTACACTTATTATTTTTATTCATCCTTTCATTTTCACAGTTTACAACGGAATGAGTTGCACCTGATGAAGAAGAGCCGCCATCCAGTATTACTGATCCGTCATTCACGACTATTGTCTCCTTGGCATCATGACGAGTATTCACCAACATTTTCCGTCCTTGTAGTTTTTTGTTACTAATAGCATCATCAGATTTCTTCGAATCAGCAGAATCCGAAAGACGTACCTGTTTATGACATGCTATCCATCTTTTAGTATATATATGTTTAACAACCATGCATGCATTTATTTATATATGTTTGACAATTAAAAACTATCATAAAATATACATGAAGATGGAAGAGACCTGATTAATCTTTGATCCCTTGGACTCCACAGAATCGAATCCGTTTACAGTCGCCGTCATCTTTTCATCTATTTGAGACAAGAAATGAAACAAAAATAAAACTTAAACTCTTGTCAATTTACATATATCTTGTAGTATGAATAAGAAAAGAACCTAGGCAGGTACCTTGTTTTGCATATTCACCAGTAGAGTTCCCTAGCAGCAGGGAAAGCGTAGTGAAAAGAAAGCAAAGCAGAAGGCTTGAAAAGGTATTCATTGCAGTGTATGTTATCTTTCTTTCTTCTGAGAATAAGGAATTAGGTTTTCTTTTTGTCTTGAATGTTCAAGAATCAGAAAAGGTGGAGGAGAGGAAGTAAAGATGAAAGAGTAGGTGGGATTTATAGAGAATCCAGAATCTAAAGCTAAGTCAAAGCAGGGGTTCCGACATCTCCTGGCAGATGAGTGTACCAGTATATTATTAATTAGGGTTTTATACATTGATTAGCCAAATACATAAACTAAAACGAAAACAGTGTTCAAACTCCAAAGCTTGAAAACTTGAATTTAGGCTTTTTGGGTAGGCTTCAAAATGTCGGTTGGTCCCATGCATGCAACTTAAGGAAGGTTTTGTGACCGAGTATTGCTAGCTAGTAGCTACCTACCAGGGCCAAACCTTGTTTAAAAAAATTTACTTAGATGAGTCACGTGTCCATTTTATACCGGCTCCGATTCGTCTGTACCGGGAATGTTTGTGTTTGTAACCAAAATTAGTTAGCAGTGTTGATTTAAATCTCGTTAGCAAGCACACGGGAAAAATTAACATTGCCCAAGTCCCCTCATTAACATAATTGTCCTCTCCTCAATTACTCAAGGTAATAAGTAGAACTCAAGATGTTTCTGAAGCTAAATTTTGGAAGAAGTTTTGGGCTCTAGAAACTTTACCTAGAGTAGAAAACTTCTTGTGGAAAGTGCATGGTTACTGATTCTCTTCTCTCAAGTAAGAGAGTTGCTAGGAATATGGGTTTTTGTGGAAATATTTGTTAGACGTGCAAGACGGAGGTTGAAACTCCTCAATATATTCTTATGGACAGTCATTTTTCGAGACCTATCTGGACTTCAATTCTGATAGCCGCAGATCAATTCAGAATGTAGATACTTATGTGCAGGACTGGGCTAGAAGTTGGTTTGATGATGACTCGTACGGCCCTTGTGAGGAGTGAACTACTCATTCCGTTTTAAAAAGAAGAATAAATTTACACATAAATAAATCTATCATTTTAAAACGGAAGGAGTATAAAAATGGCAAATGCAGCTTTGGAGATCTAGAAAACAAGATGCAAGTGCATTTTCCAGGATCTGGAGCCTAATCCTATTCCTGATATAAGACAAATTCATAAGAATATTTTTTTTGGTATACGAGATTTTTAGCTGGCATACCATATAGTGACAAAATAGGATCACTAGGAAGTATTTACTAAATCCCCTTATCCACCGAAATTTGATAATGGTTAAATTATCCTAATGCTATTAGTGGTAATTTTAATCATTATGGTTAGTAATAATGATTAGTGTTAAAGTTAATCATTCTGGTTAATAATAATAGTTAGTAGTTAATGTAACCATTGGTTTTAAAAGTTAGAATTAGTAAGGGAAAATTAGTTTTTGGGGAAAAACCTTTTTCAAGAGAAGTAGAAGAAGAAGTGGAGAAAAACCTAGGGGTTTTGATGAAAATGCATGATTCGTATGAGGAGGGCGAATCTTCATCATATAAAGTTAAAAAAATACACATTAACTACGATGGAGATCCTGATATGGCTGATTTTTTTGATTATGAGAATGATTTTTCTCAAACTCAACTTCAAGCTCAAAATGATGATTTTTATGAGCCAAGTCCTGAAGATGAATACATGGTTGGAGAACCCATTACTAATAATATTCCGGTACGGTCTTAGATAAGGTTTAATCTCGTTTTTGTAGGTTCAATTCTTCAAAAGATGTTTTTTTTAAAAGAGTTCGGCTGAAACTATATTAGCCGAACCACATGCTCAAGAACAGTTCAGTTGGTTCGATGAGCTTGAAATATTAACCGAACTTCTTATTTGTAATTTGGCGCCAATGTACAATTTTTAGTTCGGCTGATAATTAGTTTTATAATTTAGACGAACATTTAAAACTTGGTTTTCATTATCATCAGTGAATTGTTCAGCTAATTCTTTTTCAGCCGAACCTTCTAGTTAAAATTCTTTGAAAACACAAGTGTCTAGGTTCGGTAGATAATCTGAATATCGAATCAGCCGAACTTTTTAAAACTAAATGTTAGACTGAAATATTGAATATCGAGTCAGCCGAACTCATATGTAAAATTGATTTGTGGTCATCTAACCTCGTGATATTCTTGTAGATCGTTATTGTACAACCTGTACCAATGGACGATCAACCTCCGGCAAACTTCATTATTAACGAAGATAATAAAGATCACTTTCAAAATGACTTGATAGGCACCAAATTGATTTTGGACTATATTTTTAAGTTTAAGTGATACCTTTAGTAACTTTATTTTTGATCTTGCAACCATGTAGTCATGGAAATCTAAACCGGAAGCAAGGTCTTGGTATGATGAACATGGAATTAAAATTAATTGTGTGTTAGTTTGCAGACAACAAAGCCGATTAAACCGGTTTGAAATGGTTTGTGAGAGAAGTGGGCTAGGCGCAAGTAAGGTTAAGAAGGGTTTTGTGTATAATCCTAAAACTTGGACAAATGATAAGAGTAAAACGAAGAAGATAAATTGCACATTCAAGAATGTTTTCAACTACAACAAACATGAACAACATTGGAGTATGAATAAGAATATGGATTATCGTCATAACCACCCACGTCCACAAGATCTTCACGGGCATGCCAAAGGCACAAGGTACAAGCCGAAAGAACTCATGGAAATAGATAAAATATCGCGGACACGTATGGCACCGATTAAGATTCTTGGAAAATTGAAGGCGGATGACGAAAATAACAAGTCCACCGTACGAACTATCTACAACGCGAGAAAACTTTTGAGGAACAATAATTTGCAAGGTAGGTTGGTGATGCAACAAGTGATGTGGTTGGCAGCGAAGAACAACTACATGGTTTCAAAAGAAATTGGATGAGTTTGGACAAGTGACACATCTTTTCATTGCCCACCCGAATGCGTACGATTGGCTTTATGCTTTCCGCAAGTCCTTATAATTGATTGCACCTACAAGAACAACAAATATGAGATGTTGTTGATGAACATAGTCGGACATACGTCGACCAAAACACCATTCACCATTGGGTTTTGCTTTTTGAAAGAAGAGAAGAAAGAAAGTTACATATGGTGGTTAGAACAATATAAGCTCATATTCCGGGAGGATGCCCTTCCTAAGGTGATCGTAACCGATCAAGAGCAAGCATTGATGTATGCTATAAGAATGGTATTTCCGGAAACATACAACTTTTTTTGTACGTTACATGTTTGAAACAATGTGAAGAAAAATTATCAACTGAAAATTCAGCCGCTTAAGTTGAAAGACTAAGAGAAGCTTTCTAAGCTACCGGAGGAAGAAAGAGTAAAGAAAATAGAGGAATTCAAGAAAGAATATGAAGCTAATGAAAGTTTGTGGGCTTGTTTCTCCGACGAATGGGATGTTTTGACATGGTCAATTTAGCGAAGACGTGTACCAAGAGAATCTTAAAATGTTTATTATGCATTGGGGCCCCAAATACCCAAGTGTCATTACCTAATTGCCTAAGGAATGGATGGAACCTCATAAGGAAAGGTTTGTGTTTGCGTTCACAAACACTTCGACAACCAAGCTACAAGTATGGTAGAGTCGGCTCATCATCGATTGAAGAAGAACCTATTTGTTTGTGTTGACACGTTTGTCACGGTGTTTCACGCGATGGATGATTATTTCAAAACCGATCTCATAAGAGTCAAAGGCATTCGAACATAACATTATGTTTAAACACAAAAATTACAAGTATAATTCGTGGCTCCGCGGATTGACATATAGGGTGTCCCATTTGTGTATTGACAAACTAATGGTTGAAGTGAATTTGATGGAATATTGGACTGCTCAACCATATGAAGAATGTTTGTGTAAAATAAAGAAATCTATGGGACTTCTGTGTCGCCACTATATAGCCGGGTACGAAGATGGAATCATATACCTTTTGAGGATATTGATCCTTTTTGGAAACAATTAAGTTTTGACCCTCCCCCATCCGAAGAGCCCGGCGATGAAGAGATTTGGATACAAGTTATGGGAAAAAACTTGTTGAGATGTACCGAGGGATGTATCGGGTTCAAAAACAAATCCTAATGCACAACTTGATGTCAATCCTCTATCCTTTCACCGAGGAGAATGTCTTTGAACCGTAAAAAGGGAATCCCAAAGGTAGTCCAAGCAATAAACTTAACCGCAAAAAGACTAGGAAAGCCGCCAAGATAGTCGCAACAAAAAGGGATCCATCCGGAGTTGAGTACCATGATACAAGGTAAAAAGAGGAAAAGAGGGAAATAGAGAAGGCGAAAAAGAATGAAGAAGTGAATCTTTCAAGGAAGCGTGGCCGACCGAGTAAGGATAAAGGCGAATCAAGCAACCAATAAGTAATGGAAAACAATGGATATTCGTGTCCGTCCCCGCCAAAAGATATTCAAAAAGATGTCAAGCTCAACGATAAGATGTATCCTTCCCGACAAAAGGAAAACCCAAAGAAAAAGGATAAAAATACCGTACATGCAAGGGGTAACATGAAGGTCCTAAAAAGGATAAGTTCGGTAACATTTTCCGACCAACCAATGTGATGTATGATAACTACTTAGAATTCCTACCCGAAGTAATTCGTGAGCATATAATAACGATGGAGGACGTCGAAGGGGATGGGAATTGTGGTTATCATTTCACTGTGGAACAATTAGGACCATTTGAAGAAGCAAACAATGAGGAGTTCAACGGGGACCAAGTCAAGTATATAAGGTATTGGTTGTTACAAACACTACGCCGAAACCAGGACTTCTACAAAACAATGATGAGAGATGGGACAAGTAGAGACCAAGGGGTGCTAAAAGAGTTTGTTAAATTTGAAGCTCGCTTACATGGGGATATATGCATCACAAGGAAATATTGGATGCAAATGCCGATTTTTGGGTGGTTAATAGCCGAAACTTTTGATTGTGTGGTTCATTTGCTCTCATTTGGTATGAGTTTGTCATTCGCACCGCCAACAATATCTTGAACTGAGAATATAAATGATAGGAGACTTATCATTGGATATGTTAAAAGATGTCATTATATCGGCCTCAAAATACAACCTGGATGCCTATTACCTCCTTTGGATAAAAAATACCTTTTGGCCAAAATCCAACAAAAATTACTCTTTGGATTGGTGTGCATAATATGCGACGGCAATCGACCTTTGGAATGCAATGCATATGTCATTCGGTACCCAACATATAACTATATTGACGGATGATGCGGAAGACAAAAGTGACTATGATGAAACAAAGATAAGTGAAGATGCGGTAAAATTAAAATTTCCATGAAATAAAATGTAATATTATGACTTGTTTTGTTTTGGTGGACCGTTTGAAACTCACCTTATGAATGAATTTTTTTGTCGTTATTTATTTATTTCTTGTTGTTGCACTATTGTCCTATGAATTGAATAGACACACTAGGTTTGACTTACAAGTTATGGGAATATATACATCCGAACCTGTTTTTTTTTTCATAATTTTGTCAGGTTCGGATGGTAATTATATTTCCTCTATCAGCTGAACCTGATATCCTGATGAAAAATATAGGATTTGGTCAGGTTTGGCTAAAAATTTTGTAATGCCAGTTTCAGGCGAACAACACTCTGATGCCCATAAAAATTCAATTTGAAATGTTCGGCTAATATCTTTTTAAAATCACAGACGAAGCTGACAGAAATTCCAATACTTTTTCATTCATGCTTAGATACGTACTATATAACTAACACGCATATCATTACATCGTATTACATCTTAGAACGATCGTTAAAACAAATTTTTAACATCCCATTCGGAATATGAGAAACTTACGAAGGATGTCGTAATGAGCTTCGTATTCGAAAATATTTCCTTTCCATCTTCTCCATTCCTCTCGAGCTCGCACAACAACCTCCGCATTGGTTTCACCCCTTAGTCGATATCGACAGACAACCCGAATTAAAGCAATGAATTTTTCAACATGTTTTCGTATAGTTTGAAATCTATAAAACAAGACCGGACAATCCCTGTTATGAGGATTGTCTGTTTCGATGCAGAAGTTTTCATGAACTTTATCCTAATAACTCATACTAAATAGACAATTTTGACGTCATTCTTCACCCTTTTTTGGATAGAAAAGCACATAGTTTTTACAAAGAGCTAAATCTTCATCTAGAATAAAATTAGCACTAGGGAGTGCCATTTTTGATTGAATATGTAATTGTTTGAGATGAATTAATTGTTGGGTATATAAAGATTAATGTTCCTAACGGCTATATTTAAAAAAAAAATTGTGCAAATAGTTCATGGTTCGGCTGATATTTGGGTATTACGAATCAAGCGAATCATATGGAGCATTACGCAATTTGGCTTGTAATTGTCGGGTTCGGCTTAAAACTCTTATTACTATTTTCAGTCGAACTTGGAACTAGTATATAATTAATAGTGGAGTTCATTTGTAAAATTTCCCATTACATAACTTCTCACATTCCATCCCCTTAAATATCATTACATCATACTAAATTCAAATAACTTCCCATCTAGTAGCTAAAACTATTGATCTCCATGGATAGCTCTTTACCTCCATTCGGCTTCCGGTTGTCTAAGGAATCTCGGGGCATATGTCTTCAAATACGTATAATATAGCTCGTGCTTGAATGTTGTTCTACCATGACGTATTCCCCAAAGAGATTGAACTCTAGCACTTGATGGGATTTTAATTATACCGCAAGAGTACGACTATCGATAAGACAGTATGCAAGTACGGTTCGTTCGACAGGGATTTCAGAATTACAATTCCTAGTTTTTATTTAATTAATGTGCTAAAGACAAATGATTTATTGATTCGAAAATTCTAAAAATGAAACAAATACTAAAAATGATAAATAAATAAATAAAAGAAAACCTAGAACTCGAGATTTCATCACTATTATGCAAATTAGATGTTTGTAACTGTTTTCTATAATTTTCTCAAATTATTACTCAAAACGATTTCAGACAAAATGTTACGTTTTGGAAAATATTGAATATTATTCTAATTATTTTTCTCAAAAGATTAACAATTATCTTCGTTATAGAATGTTATTCTCTAAAAAGAATTTTAAAACAATTATTTAAGTATTAAAGGATACATGAGGAACTTATTATCAATATTAACCAATAAATAGGACCATGAGAAATTGTTATAAAGAATAATTAAAACATGCTAGCAAACACAATCGGACTTCATCTCTAATCCTAGGGAAGGAAACTAGCTACTCATCACAGGAATAATGGAAGAAAAATTCTTTTTATTCATGATTCAATAAGAAAATTACAAAAAGAACTGACTAATTGAGTCGCTGAATCAATATAATTACCTACCGAATAAACGACTGACGGTGGGTGCAGTTGGAAAAGGATTGTTCTTTTCTATATTTAAACCATGATCTGTCGGTGTTACTGTAACAGGAACTGTTGCTAAAACTGTTTAATACAAACGATTAGGTAACAGTTTTTAACAAAAGTTACCCTTTTGGTAACAATTTCTTCAACCTTTTGGTGACGTTTTCTTCATCTTCTTCTTCAACAGCAGCAGATTTTTGTGATTTTGATTTCTTGATTTTAGCAGAAGCCATCCTCCCTCAACTTCTTCCCATCGACTTGTATTTATAGTACGACACCATATAACTCGATTAACTCTTCCAAATCTTCCAAAATCTTCTCACAATCGATGAAATATTATCTCGGTCTGATTTTTCTATCTTTTACAAATCTCCAAAGTTAAGTCTGATACAAAGTCTTTAATTCGAATCAACTTCCTACCAAACTCTTCACCCGAGAATAGAATCCCTACCCTATTCAAACTCGAGAATATTTGCTTTTTAACCAAATCAAACCGAGAATTATTATTTCCCTTATTTAGCGTAACTAACCCTTTTGACAAGATTTCTATTGATCTTTAACCGTGTACAAACTTCTAACAATAAGGAAAGGAAATATATTTGTCTTAATTTCTCATAAAATAAGCTAAAATCTCGTTTGTATTTCACACTGATGATATTTGAGTTTTTTCGCCACTTTTGTTGTTTGAATTTGAGAAGAAGGAGTGGGTGCCCCAAACCAAGGCATGGGTGTCTTTATCAAAATTCTGTGTACCTTTATCACTTTTTTTTAAATACCTACAAACTTAATAAATACACAATATTAGTACAAAAAAAAGAGTACTTTTAATATAAATATCGGGACAAATAGAGACACAAATATGTGTCTATCAAACACCCCCAAACTTATTATTTGCTAGTCTTCGAGCAAATCTAATCTAGAAAATAAAAATCCTAACTCACTGTCGCAGGCATCGCGATTGCACTTAGCGTGTCCAACAAGTCTTTAAATCCATAGGTGGCCCTAGTGGACGAGTTTTGTCTCGTGAGGGTTTACAAGAGATATACCCACAAAGCATTTTACTCCAAACCTTAGCTACTTGTGAACGATTTAGGGTAGACACTAAACATGCTATTTAGTTGGCTACAAAATTCTTTGCCTACTAGAGGAATTACCCTGTTTTGAATCCAATTGTTGTACAAGAGTTTTCACTCAAACGTACTAAAATTCATATATAAGAAAACAAAGTGCTACTCAGAAAGTCGTACAATGGACCACGATACTCAGAGTCTATCAAAGTTCAATCACATGAATAGATTTATAAGATGGATATGGAGATGATGAAGTTTGCACATATTGACTAAGGTGAACGGTGTTTTCCATATCTGCCTGAAGGTCGCCGCCAGGATGAATTCTAATGGATTGAGATACGCTCCCACTAGTCTTAATCCTTATACTAATATCGACTCAGCTGGTATATACAAGGGTCCCATCTGTTGAATTATTAAAAATAAAACAATTATATACTTCGTGTTTTTTTTAGAAAAATTGGTCTTAATACAATAATGGGGCTTGATCTCAATCATTCTACTTTATCCCAACGACGATAACAAGTCGATACTAGTGCCCCACCAAATCACTTAGAAAAACATATAAAATTACAAAATAAAAACAGAACGTGATAACGACTATCATGTTATTTCTAACACCTGAGTTTTGTCCTTTTATGAATAGACCATTTAGTTGGGTCACTCAACTCCTATAGCCAAAAATTTATTTCCATCTACTTAGAATGGTTAGTGTTATCCTGAATTGTTCACAAGTTTCTAAATTTTAGATTTTTTGGTACAACTAAAATTTTAAAAAATTTCTCCCTTACCCCCAAACTTAAATTGAACATCGTCCTCGATGTTCTAAAGATAATGAATAAAAGCATGAACAAAGATTAATAATGATCAAAGTAAAAGAGATAGGGAAGGATATTACCAGCACCGTGTACCAAAAGCATATGGGTTGCCTCCCATAGAGCGTTATGTTGAAAGTCTTCAGACATACTAAGAAAGTATTAGTCACAACTTACGAATTATATAACAATAATCGAAATAACTACGAATCCTTAAAGTCAATCGAATTTGACTCACAAAGTTGACCACAGTGAAGTATGTGAAAGTGATGGTCAATCTTAAGAAAATGTGTCGATTCAGATTTCCTAAAATAACTAGCCTTAGAACAAGTATTCAATATCTGACACATTTTAACTTTATATGTTCCCACATTTGGTAAATAAAATTTTGGTGGGACAACAAAGTCAATTACGGTATTATCGTCTGGGTAAACCACATCAACCAGAGGATGAGTTTCTAATAACTGAACTTCTTTCTGGACATCATTAGGTTCGGGAAATAGTTCTTGAAGATAATCTCTTAAAATTGTAGAGGCACATATGTCAAGTCCCAAGGAATATACCTTTATAAAAGTGAAAGGATTACAACTGGGAAATGATATTCACCCCCAAACCTAGGGTAGTCTGTGTCCTTGGACGAACTAGTCACAATTTCCTTAATTTCTAAATTATCATATTTAGGAAAATTGTCAATTATTTTACCATCAGGTGGGGTACTTCACTCACATTTAAATTTTCTACGAATCTATCATCTTCATTTGAGACTATTGTCTTTGAATCGTTGGACTCTAATACACTAGCCTCAAGATAAACTCGTTCCTCTAACCCATCATCGTCTTTATAATAACAAGGAAATATTTCACCATCTATAACAATGGTATCTCTAGTTAAATACCTTTCCTCTTGAATAGGTAAATAATCATTAATATTATTAGGATCGGAACTAGAGACATCATTATTATCATGAAGCTCAAATGGTGTAAAAATTTTCTGATCATTATGATTACGGATTTCAATTTCCTCATCAAAAATATCCTCATCATCATAATAATATGAAGATGATTAAACCTTATCTAAATAAGTAGTGTCTTCTATTCTAACTTCGTCCTCTAAATTAGGTAAATATTCATCATTATTATCAAGGTTAAAATTGGAAACACTATTTTGGCAATTAAGTTCATGTGGAGCAATACTAGCAGTTGACCGTTCTTCTTCTATTTCTTTGAAGGTCTCATGATTTTTTCCCACATTATGTCACTCCTACGTGAATTTTCAGTTAACTGCTTGAGTGAATCTTCTAAAGAAAGACTAACATCATAAGAAGTGTTGGGTATCAACTATTTAATTAAATCCTCCAAAGAAGGAGAACAAACATTTTGCTCAGTATAATTTTGCTCAGTATAATTTTGCTCGTTTGCCCGTTCGTACGACTGGTGAACGTGCGAATAGTAATTGGGATCACTATGGTATGAACCATAACCTCCAGAGGGTTGGTAGTGGTCCCAAGTACTATCCACACTATGTTCATAGCACGTGTAATGTCCATTTTGAAATTCGGGTCGATAATCGTTGTATTGGTCCTCATAGTACCAGTTCAACATTTTTTTTGTGCACGTGCAAATGCAAGGTCAACTACAATTGGGAGGCTCAGGTACCTTAGCAAAATATACCTACAGTCAAAGACTGGTCAAAGGTACAAGGCTAAGGCTTGTGGAATTTTGACTGATAACGCCCAGAGGGTTCACTGTATTATTCCACATGTTTTCCTAAAATTCGGTAGCAGACGATGCAAATGATGTGTGTGCACGTGTTTTTTTATAATAAAAATTATCTACAAATAAAAATTTCATAATTTAATTATGTACAAAATAAACTAAAATAAAAACTTGGATACTTACTTTTTTTGGAAGGAAATTTCTATCCCACAATAAATGTAAAATATCTCTTACACATAAAAAATAAGAAAAATACCCAAGTAAAATATAATAAAGAAAAATAAAAATAAATCTTAAACTAATTAACACAAAATTAAAAAAAAAATCACAACTTTTAAATCCCCGACAGCGGAGCCAAAAACTTGATGGGATTTTAATTATACCGTAAAAGCACGACTGTCGATGAGACAGTATGCAAGCACGGTTTGTTCCATAGGGAATTCAGAATTGCAATTCCTAGTTTTATTCAATTAATGTGCTAAAAACAAATGATTTGTTGATTGTAAAAGTCTAGAAATGAAACAAATACTAAAAATGATAAATGAGTGATTCCATTGGCATTAAGGAAGCTCATTCTACGCAGTGCTTTGGGGAAGAGCAATGGTAGTTGGTCAAATCAGCAAAGATTTTTTTCTTGCAAGGCTTGCTCCTAGTGTTCGGTGAATTAGGTTAATTCGAAGCGCTTTTGTCTCTTCTTTATTAGATCCTCCTTTCCAAGACAAAGATGAAAGTCGGGGAAAGAAAGATTCTACTAATCGCACGTAGCACTGAGCTAACAGGAGTCAAGGGGCAGCCGCACCGAAGCTATCGACGGATTCAAGCTCTTTCCGGGGAAGCTTAGAGTTGGTTCTCATTCTACAAATTAAGAAGAATAAGGAAGGAGCCAGATCCTTCTTTAGATCAGTCGACTTTAAAGACCTAATTAAGCATTTCACATTGAATCAAGAGGGAGATTGACTCGATCTCTTTTTCCTGAAACGCCTCTATACTTATCGCTTTTATAAAAATAAAAGAAAACCTAGAACTCGAGATTTCATCATTACTATGCAAACTAGATGTTTATAACTATTTTCTATAATTTTCTTAAATTGTTATTCAAAATGATTTCGGACAAAATGTTACGTTTTGGAAAATATGGAATTTTTATTCTAATTATTTTCTCAAAATATTAATGATTATCTTCATTATAGAATGTTATTCTCTAAAAAGAATATTTAAAACAATTATTCAAGCATTAAAGGACACATGAAGAAATTATTATCAATATTACCAAGAAATAGGACCATGAGAAATTGTTATAGAGAATAATTAAAACATGCTAGAAAACACAATATGACTTCATCTCTAATCCTAGGGAAGGAAACTAGCTACTCATCGCAAGAAGAATGGAAGAAAAACTCTTTTTATTCATGATTCAATAAGAAAATTATAAAAAGAACTGAATAATTAAGTCGTGGAATCAGTAGAATTACCTATCGAATAAACGACTAAAAGTGGGTGCAGTTGGAAAAGGATTGTTATTTTTTGTATTTAAACCATGATATGTCGTTGTTACTGTAGCGGGAATTGTTGCTAAAACTGTTTAAAACAAATGATTAGGTAACATTTTTTAACAATAGTTACCCTTTTGGTAACATTTTCTTCAACCTTTAGGTAATGTTTTTTTCATCTTCTTCTTCAACAACAGTAGATTTTTGTGATTTTGATTTCTTGATTTCTGGCAGAAGTCAGCCTCCCTCAACTTCTTCCCATCGACTTATATTTATAGTACAACATCATATAACTCGATTAACTTCTCCAAATCTTCCAAAATCTTCTCACAATCGATGAAATGTTATCTCAACCTGATTTTTCTATCTTTTACAAATCTCAGAAGTTAAGTCTGATACAAAGTCTTTAATTCGAATCAACTTCTTACCAAACTCTTCACTCGAGAATAGAATATCTGTCTTATTCAAACTCGAGAATATTTGCACTTTAATCAAATCAAACCGAGAATTATTTTTTCCCTTATTTAGGGTTACTAACCCTTTTAACGAGATTTATATTGATCTTTTTAGTCTCCTAACCGTGTACAAACTTCTAACAATAAGGAAAGGAATATATTTGTCCTAATCTCTCACAACATCTTCTATTCACGCTGATGATAATTGAGTTTTCCGGCCACTTTTGTTGTTTGAATTTGAGAAGAAGGAGTTTGCGCCCCAAACCAAGGCATGGGTGCCTTTATCAAAATTCTGGATGCCTTTATCACTTTTTTAACTGATTTTTTTGCAAAAGTTTATTCTTCTAAAATATCTACAAACTTAACAAATACACAATATTAGTACGGATAAAGAGTATTTTCAATATAAATATTGGGACAAATAGAGACACAAATATGTGTTTATCAGCACTCTATAAATGAAAGAATTGACAAGTTAGTATGCACAACCAATAATACTCCATTCACAAGATAAAGGAACGTGTTCAAATACTCACTTTCTCTTCAGGAGTAGCTCTGCAATTATATCGCTTTACCCTACGGAGCATTCTAATGTATTCTCGCAACGTATATTGTAGCATTTCAAATCTTTCGGCTACTTCTAACCATTTACGGTTTTTAGGATTCCCATCTAATTCAAAATGAAATTCTTTGACTTTCTTCCAAAATATTGAATAACGTTCATGAGGCTTTTCACGATAAGCTGGAATGAAAGCTTTAACAAGCATTACATCATCCTCAATGGTGAATGGTTCCATTTGCAGCTACAATTAGATAAAATTTGGAGGAAGAAAGAATTGGTGGAAGAAAATTAACTTAAGGCAGGCTTAGGTGGTGCAAAATGAGTTAGAGAGTGTCAAGTTTATATATAAAGAGGCCCCAATGGATCTTTTTTTAAAAAAATAAATAAATTGGTATTTGTACTATGATCAAATTCAAGTTCGGCTGAAATGTCAAATGTAAAACCAACCGAACTCAACAAATAACCAGGGCATTAGGATTTTGTCATGTTCGGTTATTTGTGAAGTTCGGTTGTTTTGGAATTTCCATTATCATCTGAATCTTAGCAACGTCTAGTTCATTTTCAAATAAAAGAGTCGTTGTGATTAAGATGCTTATAAAAGAGACTCCTCTTTTACCCCAAACATCAAACTATTATTGATTTCTACAAACTATTATCCATTTTTTTAGCCCTCAATCTCATTCTCTTATTCTCATATCTTTTTAATAAAAAAAAAAGGTTCGCTACACCATAGAAGAGGATATTGCCATAACACGAGCATGTCTTACGTACACGAGTCATGACGAAGATAAGCACAGTAGATGAGTACCTGGGTATATCCGGATAAAACCTCCGAAGAGTTTTGGAATCGTATATTCTTAATATTTAGTGTGTTATACGGTAACGGAAATGGAAGAAATTACGAAGGGATTAGGCGTAGATACAACGAACGTATATGGCATACGTGCGTAAATTTTAGAGTTTATATGCTAGATGTTATTGCATAACATCCAATATTGGACTATGATGCGTAGAAAGAAATGGCTCGGGTCCGATATTTGCAAGACTTGTGAAAAAAATCGAGTTTATAGAATGATACGATTTATGGAAAGATATTGTCATACCACTCTATTATTGAATGTATTTGCTATAATTTTGTATTCATTTGAATGTAATGCACTTTCAATTCAGAGCAATACAAATTTACCTTAAATCCAATTGTATTTGAAATGTTCGGCTAATAATTCAATGTTGCGAAACAGCCGAACCTGACAACAATAGAAAATATCCAAGATTCTGTCAGGTTCGACTGAATTTGAAATTTCAATTATCATCCGAACAACACTCTGATGCCCATTATCATATAGGTTCACTTAATCATTAGAATTCGTAAAATCATTTCATTGAATCGAAAAGGCATACATCTTTCATAGCGTTACATTAAAGGAAACGAAATAGATTGTATAATTAGATTACACTTAAATATTTAATCATATAGTTTGAAATCATAGATACTTTCTTCTGAAATACGATAGCAAACCTCATGCTTAAACTTTTTACCATGGATAGTTTCATATCTTTCGAGAGCCATCGCCCACTGAAAAAACAAATCAATTGTAAGTTTGTATGTTTGAAAACTATTTTTGATGAACGACTTATTGATTGACATACTTACTCTTGTCACACTGGATTTGGTGGGATGAGCTTCCTTCATAACTTTCATTTCTGTTTCAAAGCTTCCAATCGTTGAAATAGCTTCTCGAACCTTATCTTAATGAGTTTGAGCGTCCTATCATTACGATTTCCGTCTAATCCCACAAAAATCATAAACATACGGTTCCACCAAGAATCAGATGTCTGATCCATGTTAATGTTTTGATCAATGTCTTGGTTACTTTGGGTGATATACGCTATATCGTAGTCGTGCTTTGTGATCGTAACCCACGCTCTAACAATGGCAACATCTTCATCGTGGAGTAACCATATTTAGTGCTTGAAAGGGATAGGTGAGAATGAGTTGGAAAGGGACGGGTGAGAATGAGAATGAGAATGAAAGGGATAGGTTTTCGTTTATAGTTTTTAATTACCCAACGGCTATTTTTCAAAGAAAAAGTCGTTGGGTGAGTCAACCATAACTGCTAGTTTAATTATCCAACGACTAATTTGAATTTTGGTCAAATTCAAAATTGGCAATTTCTGCTTCAACGACAATGTTCGGCTAATATTCAATCTTGCGAATCAGCCGAACCTGACAACATTATGAAAAATCCAGGTTTCCATCAAGTTCGGCTGAGTTATGTAATTATTATTTTCTGCCGAACATTATTCTGATAACAACAAAATTTTCTTTTGAAATGTTCGGATAATAAAAAAAAATTCAATTTCAACCGAACCTGGCAACATTATGAAAATCCAGGTTTCTCTCAGGTTCTGCTGATTTATGAAATTATATTTTTCTGCCGAACATTACTCTGATAACCATAATTTTTTCTTTCGAAATGTTCGGTTAATAATTGTTTTTCAATTTCAGTCGAATCTGACTGAAATTCAAAAAATCATGAATTTAGTAAAGTTCGGTTGTTTCGCAAAATCCAATTTTAAGCCGAACCTGATAAAATTTACTTGTTAACTTCTACAAATTTGATATTTTCCTCAGATAATAAACTCGTAATTAATTCATAAAATCCTAATTTACTAATAAACTACTACATCATTAATGTTTACGTTGCCGGAAACCAAACATAATCTAATAAAAAGGTCTTAAAACAACTAAACCAAACTGAAAATAAATTGCTATGATGTTGCATATTGAGAATGTTATGAATTTATTCACTTCCATGACCACGACCACTTCCACTTCCACTTGAACGACCTCTTTTGGCACCATCTCAGCTTGTACCTTCACCTTCTTGGCGTGGCCTTTTACTCATCAACCTTGATTCCTCCGGCCCGTCACCTTTGTTGATGATTTTATCCCACTATTTGTAGATGTATTGTTGCTCATCATACGACATAGGTATTTTACAACTAAGTTTCTGCTTCACTGCCTTCAACATCTCCCTACTCGGCGCCACCTGATTTTATTTAAAACCCAAAGATGAGTGACAACTTACTTTGATATTTATAACAAAATAAAGAGTATAAATTGAGGGCACCGCTTACCATGATCTCAAATGCCTTTGAAATATCATTGGAGATGGTCTTGGACTTCTTCTTCGTCTCCACATCATCTTGCTTAGACCTCTTAGCGTCCGCACGAGCTTGAATTTTTTTGTTAATGATGAAAGGATGAGAAATTTGCCTACACCAATCTATGTACCCCTCGACAACTTTACGAGAATCCTCCTCTAAAGGTTCCAAGAGACACATATTAAGTTTGTTCTCATCCAACTTGTTCCAAAACCCAATGGTTGGTTTGGGTTTGTAGCTAGGAGTCCAATCTGAGGTGGTGCTCTTAGTTCCATTAGAACCCTTTTGGCAACAACTCGAACTTAGCTTGCCCCAACGGGATCGTTTGGGTGCAACCTAATTGACGAAGTACTCAGCGAGGATCATATATTACAAATCCACCGGGATAAAATAATGGTCCATATTACATCCCAAACCTATTTGTGCATCTGGAAAAACTTCGTTGAAGGGTTCATCCTTCTTCATGTATGGGTCAAATTCAACGTCGCTTCCATCTAAACCGTCTAATTGAACTCTCAAACTTACAAGCGCATCATTCTTTTTATGCTACTTGCCTTCCTTGAACTCATATTTGGACGAAGTAGGCAATGCATCATTCCAAGCGACTTCACTAGCCAAATTCAATTTCGGGAAATGATCATACACCAACACCTTACATCACAAAGGAAAGAAGTCAAAACTTAACATCTGGTTAATAATCACATGAAAAGGGTTAGTCTCCTAGACATTGTTCGCATGATAATTCATTGTTCTATATTAGACGAACCTAACTTTAATAATAATACACAATATACGCCAATTATTCTAGATTATCAAACAACTTTTATATCGTAAATATTTACCTTAAGAATACTGAAAGTGCCCCTACTGTTTGTGCTTGTTAACCTAGAGGCCGTCACATGATTGTTTAGTAGGAAAGCAAGGCTAGCGGTTCCCCAAGAGAACTCGTTAAGGGTCAGAAGATCCCTTAAAAGTAGGATATAGTGATCCTTCACCTTGTTTCCTGTGATGTCGGGAAAGATAGTTCTCCTGAGAGTGTAGAACAAGTACGCCCTTGCAGTTTGGTTGATAATATCATTGTCCAACACCAATGAACCATCTACAACTCTCGCATTTTGATGTGATTTTATATAGTGGTAAAAAGAGGTTCGATTCTCGAACTTGTGAAGGTAATGATTTTAGAAAATAATGATTCTAATTAACTCTAGAAAATTTCAGGAGTAAGAAAAAGACTAAATAACCTAAAGAAGATTTTTGAATAATTTTAAAATGACCAGGAATCAGGAATCAGGTAATTCTGACAACCTATGTGATTAATCAGATAATTCTTTTTAAATTAATTGAAGCACAAGTAATTTCCAAAATTAGTTTCGTTATGCTAACAAACAGAGGTAAATCACAAGCATGGACTATCAAAATTAATTAACCAAGCATAATCCATCAGGCAAAAGCACAACTGTTGAAAGAAAACCGTTTTCACTATTTAAAACTATGCAATTCTAATAACAAAAGAATTATAAATAATTATTAGAAAATAATTAAATCACATAAAATTGAGAAAATTACCTTATCCATCATCCCAGTAAATAAACTTAGCCCATGGTGAAGAAAACTTGCTCAAAAGATCTCTTCATTACTCAAAATATCAATTACAAAGTGAAATAATGGTGTAACAGCTGAACAGAGATGTTTATAAATGTTACAGAACAGGGTTCAGCTGTAACAGAAAGCTTTAAGCAACAGGAGTATTCAAAGTCTAAGGCAACAGGAGCAGAGCTGTAACACTGGATATGCAACAGATACAGACGTTGCTTAGTCGTCTTCTTCGGTGATGGCTGATGAAGAACAGTGCCGGCGATGCACCAGCAGGTGACCGGCGGCTGCCGGAAGTGGCCGGAATTGCTCTAATTTCTTCTCTAGGTTTTCGTGTTGATTTTTCTTGGCTTCTCTTCATATATATAGGCTCTACAAACCCTAGGGAGAGTTCTAAACCTAATAGAACTCTTTAAAATCTATCCAAATCTTCACAAATCCGATTCCAAGCCGGATTCCATTTTTCCGTCCAAATTCATGATTGTGCAATATTCTCCGGCGTAAATCACTCTAACTTGATGTGTTTGAGTTGGTCTTGGACTCTTGTAGCTTTTGGAACAAATTAGAATCGAAAACAACTTGAAAATCTCGTAAAAATTGTACACAGTTGAACACAGTTCTTCCCGATGAGTTGGATCGGTGACTCGCCGATCCAGCCGAGTTGACCCGCTGAGTTGGCCCGATCCAACTCAGCCCGATCCAAGGGTGTCCCTTATCCATTCTTGGGGTGCCAATAACACTTGTCCTTGGGTGCCTTTATCACTTTTTGAGCCAATTTTTCCACAAATCTTTATTCTTCAAATGTACCTACAAAAGCATAAAAACACGTAATATTTGCAAAATAGAATACTAACTTAATAGAAACTAAGGTGCAATCTAGACACTAAAATGTGTCTATCACATTTGTCTTCTCAAAATAACTCTTCAAATTAGCCAACTTGATCTGCTTCAACTTTCTTGGTTTCACCTCATTGCCAAGGTCTTGGTTCACATTATCCACATCTTTCTTTGCACGTGCGAACTCCAATTCCGTCGTGCCTTTATTCCAACCAAGAGTTTCTTCATCCAATACATAGAGCTGGTCCCAATTCATTCATAGTAGTCGGCATCGACACTTTTCCCGATAACTTGGAGGCCAGTAATGTTCTTCATATCATCACAAAACAAGGACGATATAACTGAATCACATTCACTTTGTGTGTAGTGAATAGCCGGCTATAAACCCGATGTTTGTACTATAGCCACCACCTCGTCAACTTCTCCCATTAGATCCCAATTAGCAGCCCTATGGTGTCTCAAAATTCTTGTGGCATCCCAGTGATCACGAGTCTCGTAGATTTTCTTCGCCCAAGACTCGGCGTAACCAATCAAGACCTCTCCTTCATCTTTCGGAAGCATATGGGGTAGGTTTTCCTTCCGAGGACGTATTAGTTTCTCCTCACTCGGAATGTGACGCCACGTATCCCGCATTGTAGCAAGTATATTTCTCTTCCTTTTTTGTTGTTATGGCTTTTGTTGTTGTGGTTCAAGGACCTTTTTTTTCCCTTTTCGTTGTTTCTTTTGTTGTGGTTCATATTCTTGTTCACTATCACAATCATCATCTCCTCCTCCTACTCCAACTCCTACTCTTACTTATGGTACTTCTTATTCTATGTCTTCTGACTCTTCTTCTTCTCTTTGAATCTTCGATTGTGTTTCACGAATTAGAAACGTAGTTCCCCTCTTACCGGCTCCTAATTTTTTGATGCGGCTTCCTCGTGGCTAGGGAGTTTTAGAAGAAGAAGGAGTTACCTCCATGTTCCTTCTTTTATCTTTACCTCGGTTCCTAGCACACACAGGGTATAAAAACTAATTAAGACCTCAAACACCAAATTTTTTATTGGAAAATTATAAGTTTTGTCTAATGTTTGATAGGAAATATAAAACCAATATTGCAAGGTTAGGATAATGTTGCAAGAATCAAAAAGTTTGGCTGTCCCGAGCTTTTGTTTTTCACCCGAACATTTATACTAGTGAAATATTGAAGGGCACTTACATTGTTCGGCTGAAATTTAAAATTATCGAATCAACCGAACTTCTATTTAACAAATATTGGTGGCCACAGTGAAATGTTCGGCTTATTTTTTAAATTTTAATTTTCAGTCGAACTTCTATTTAACAAATATTGATTGCATCAGTGAAATGTTCGACTGTTTTTTGAAATTCCAATTTTCAGCCGAACTGTTCTTCGATAGTTTCAGAATAAGGAACTTTAAATGTTCGGCTGATAATTCTATTCAACACATACAAAAAAAATTAGCCGAACTCACCATGAAAACTGAAAAACCCTAACTTTTTTTTTCGATTTAACCCTTAAATCTCAATCAAATGCAAGGAAATAAATGATGGGTTAGTGGGAAATACCTTTGAATGTACATGTTGAGATTTGGCTCTCCCTCTTCACCTTCTCCTTCTTCTCCTAATTCAATTTCGGGTTCCACTCTTTCAACTTCTTCTTGTTCCTCTTCTCTTCGATTCTTCGATTTTTTGCGGCCGGTAGGATTCTTTGTACGAGTCATCTTATAGGTTTGTAGTTTTATATAATCGACAATTAAAGTTTTACGGATCGACGATTAATTGACGGCGATGAAAATCGAAATCGGGTTTTTTTTTTTCAAATAAAAAAGAGAAGAAGAAGAAATTATTAAGGGTTTAATTAACTGATTTTTTAATTATTTTTATTAGGATTTAATTTTGTAACTGATTTATTAAAGGTTAATTATGAGTAGAAGGTATTTTAGTAATTTTAATAATTAAAGGGTATCTTAGTAATTGACCCACCCTTTAGACACCCTTTATAAACCATCATAGATAGTCTAAGTGTTTTGTATGCCCACTAAAAATTATATATGCCTAGAAACAGGATTCATTTAGAATCTCAACTCCATGACTGGTGGAGTTATGACTGCTCATAGGCCAATTATGTTAGCCCATGATATCACACAATCTAATTGGAGTCCACGTGATGCACCTTATTTTACTAGTAATCTTGATGCATCTTACAAAGCTCCTTACAATCATTGCGGTTTGGGACTAATCGTAATTTTGCAGGTGAATATGGAAGCTCAAGATGCAAGTATGCAGTTGGATGTATAGATACAGAGCAGGCTGAATGTGAAGCATTATTGGAAACAGTTAGATGGGCGAAAAAAGATTTGGGAATTCGACAAATTTGTTTTCAAATGGATGCAAAAACAGTTGTTGGAGCAGAAAATGGAGATTTGTCTGGATTATCTTGGCAGTACCATACTATTATCCATGATGTTCAAACCATTCTTTATCGAATTCTAAGTGTTGCTTTATTAGTAGGAAGTAGTTTAATAAATCAACTGATATGCTAGATTGAACTTAATCACGAGTCAGTGGAACTTATCCCCTCCAAGCTTTAGTGCTTCAAAAGTCTTGGAGGAGGGAAACTATGTACAGTATCCCCTAATCTTACTTGGACATCAATAAAGAAAAAGTTATTTATTTATGATGTAAAAATAAGAAGAATCCGCTAAAAAACAGGGATTTTCCTTGTGGTTAACAGCCACACGCTCTAACCAGCTGAGCTATTCCAGCTTTGTTGATAACCTCAAGATTCTAGCAGTAACTAACCAACTGAAAACAGTTCTAAACAAAAAAAATTTAAACATGTTTACCACACTTTCTTTAAAAGCATACACTACACAACTAGGCGGATTCTTAGCAAATGACTTGACAGGTAAAATATTTGGATCACTTCCCATCGAGACCTGCCAATATCTTTATTAAAACATTCCAACAGATTTGTTAGCTCTCTGAAACAGAACCTCTCGATAGCTTGAAGGCTTGATACTCTCTCTGCTCGAGGAAAAATTAACACCAAAAATTCTTCCATTGGAATTAGTGATCATCAGTAAGATAAAGTGAAAGCACATTCCCAATGAAGCATGCATAAACGTCTTGACAAACATGTGTCACTCACTAACTCATCCATAAATCTATAAACTAAGAAAATTTAAAGGTAAAAATACACTAATCTATGGTACTTGATTAATTAACTAATAAGATTTTTGTAGGAATCAGGTTGTCCATAGACAAACACAATGAAGCGAATGCTGAGTGTAATATTATCGGTTTTACTATACTGGGAAAGAGGAAAAGGTAAAAACCATGTACGATTCTACATCAAAGGAACAAAACTGTGTTGTGTGTACAAACCTCAAAAACTATGGGACCAGTTGTGTTTTGCTTTATCATGTGGGAAACCGTAAACAGTGGCGTGCAATATTTGGTAAATTGGAGTATTCGTGTACTAACTTTTTGCAGAATTGCATGTTCCTTCTTTTTACCAGCCGACGAAGGTTGCTTCTTGCGGTTGCACATTTGCACATGCAGTTTGCATTGGCACCAGAGAAGTGAGTGAAGCTATTGTCGAGCAATTGCAATGAGAAAATAACAACTGAGTGCAAGGGTGCGTAGTTTTTATGAGCAAGGAAAAATAATTTCAGTAACGACAAACTTTGTTGGAAAAACGTCTTCCCCTAATTATGCAATTGTAACCATTGGCTCTGATCATACATACTGCAGGCAGATTTTTCTGACAAGAGTTATGTAAAAGAGCAAGGTGGTTATATCCAAAATAACAAACTGATTGGTGCAGAAGAACACCTTCAATCACGTAAATGAATATGACGAAGGATAAGGATTGTTTAGCTAGTTTACATACTGTATCAGGGCGCATGAATAAACTGTTCCATGCTCCTGCATCTTCACCGGCTTAGAGTTTTAATGCATGATATAGAAATCAGGTTGTTGTCCCTGGACCCTGGACAAACACAATGAAGCAGACGCTGAGTGCAGTATTATCGGTTTTCCCATACTAGGAAAGAGGAAAAGGTAAATAAAAAAAAAGGTATAATTGTACGTCAAAGCAACAAAAATGTTGTGTGTACAAACCTCAAAAACCATGGGACCAGTTGTGTTTTGCTTTATTATGTGGGAAACTGTAAACAGTGGCGTGCAATATTTGGTAAATTGAAGTATTGGACTGATTTTCTGTGCACCAACTTTTTGCAGAAATGCGCGTTCCTTCTTTGTACCAGCCCATGAAGTTTGATTTTGTCAAGTTGTGAATCTTCTGACAGATCGGGTTAACCTTAATGATGAGGCCTTGCATAGTTGTAAATATGCATTCGGATGAATGCAGTATGCATGAGAATGAAACAACCGCTTATTCTGGTCGTTTACCAGGTTCAGTACGAAGGTATAGATCTGCTCGACCAACTGACCAAGGATTGCCAGACCAACTTCGTTTCCGTTGCCGTTATAAGTAAGCTTATGATGTCGATTCAGATCAGAAGTTATATTTGCAAGAAAAATTGAGCTTAATGATCCAGTATTCACATGCCTGACTAGTCTGAGAGAGCCACCGATGCTTGCTTTAAGATGGGTGTTTTCATAACGAGCTCGTTTAGACTCTTGAAAGGGTTACAAATTATTATTGAAACGGTTACTGAAGATTTGCGAAGGAATCATAAATTCCCCAAAAATAATACTGCCTTTATGGTCAGAATCCATTGTGAAGGGAAGTAGGGAACCCCTTCTTTTTTAACCAGTAAATGAGGTTAAGACAATCAGTTTAGACAAGGCAGGTGATTAAAATGCTAATCTCATCATGGTTTTCATTAGAAATGCAATCAATTTGTTTGCTATATGCAAAGGGAAGCCAATCTTATAAGGTTCTGAGCCAGATCAGTATTTGACCTAACTCATTTATCAAAACCTATCTAGATTAATTTAGAAAATAAATTTATCAGAATAGAAGAAACAGGATAACATGTATCTGCACCAGAACGCATAGTTCAAAAGTTCACCACCTAAAAATCATTCACATAAGTAAACTTAAAATGAAATCTGACTCTTTCTTCTCAGAAAACGGGAAGATCAAACCAGAACTATTTTTATTTACATTTCTAACTTCTAAGTGACTCCAACTTTGAGAGGGAAGCAAAAACAAAACAAAAACCATTTGGATATCGGGTTTTACAATAAGTAATAGTAGAAGAAGCTTTTTACTACATATTGCTGCTTGCCTGACTATGACCAGATTTAGTAAGGTTCCACTGGGGTTCAGAACTTAGCTCCTGCATAAACTGCAGCAGATCCAAGCTCTTCTTCGATCCTAAGAAGCTGCAGAATTGGGAATGCAAAAAAAAAGCACCAAATATCAGTCCTGTCCAGGTCTAAAAGCTTGTTTATTGGAGCAAAGCGCAATTGCACCACTTTTCATAATCAAAATACTGATCACTCCCTTCATAATTCCAATGTTTTGAAACAGAAGAGAACGAAAAGAGAGCTTAAAAAGCCACAAGGTTGCAAAGAACCCTAGAAAAGCCCCAACTTCTTTTTTCGTTAAAAGACTAATATTTGATGTTTGCATTGCTGCAGGCAACTTGAAACCAGACACTGAGACACACTTTAGTTTATAATTTGGATCCAGATTGTTATGCTAAGGATAAAATTCAGCATTTGAAACTTTTCTATTTCCCTTTAAATACAACCTAGATTCCATTTGTATCTCATTTTTTACTAACAAGATTTAGGATAGCATACAAAACTCAGACAACACTCCAATACCTATGAGATCTATTACTTATAGGGAAATATATTATACAGACAGGAATTCCAATGACTGTGTTCTTGCATTAAAAAAATTGTGTAACGGTTACCTGATTGTATTTAGCTAGGCGTTCTGATCTGCAAGGAGCTCCAGTCTTAATTTGGCCCTGTTTCACCAGAAGCAAGTACTTTTTTGAGTAATATGTGAACTTCAAAAATCAGATACAGCAAATTCTTATTCAGTTTTAGGCATACAACATAAGAAGAATGAATAAGCAGAAAACAAAGGCAAAAGATAATAACTATGACTAATAAATAACAAGCAAGCTCACCGTGGCCAAACCAACAGAGAGATCAGCAATAAAGGTATCCTCGGTTTCACCACTGCACCCCATATAGGAAAGTTAGTTCAACATCTCATAAGATGAATACTTTAAATAACCAATAAAGTATTGAGTATTACCTTCGGTGGCTAGCCATAACACCCCATCCAGCGTGCTTAGACATTCTCACAGCTTCAATGCTCTCAGTCACAGAACCAATTTGGTTGACCTGGCAGAAAAACAAAAGGC
The DNA here is from genome assembly GCA_023531435.1 of Papaver californicum. Lineage (NCBI taxonomy): Eukaryota > Viridiplantae > Streptophyta > Magnoliopsida > Ranunculales > Papaveraceae > Papaver > Papaver californicum. Next base: position 4,684,314 of record JAJJMC010012129.1, read on the forward strand.
AAATTTAGAACATTATCATGCTAAGGATGTTTTAAAATGCTAAACAAAAGATTCATGATTAAAACATATGATCCTCGTATAGAACACAAACCTTCAACAGAAGGGCATTGCAGGATTTCTCTTTGATTGCTTTTGCGACACGCTGTGAACCACAAAAATTATAAGATTAAATCAAAAACCTGATATTCAAACAATAAATTGAAAGTCGCCTTTATTCAAATACATATATACTTATACATACAGGGTGATTAGTGACAAGGAGATCATCCCCGACGATCTGCACTTGTTGTCCAATCTCACTAGTCATCTTAGCATAGTGTTCCCAGTCATCCTGATCAAATGGGTCTTCAATGGATACAATTGGGTAATCAGCCACGAAAGACTTGTAGACATTCTTCAAACTGTCTCCAGATATTTCTGTGACCCATCATTGTTCTGCAGAAAAGAGAGTGTCAATTTCACTTCAACTCTAAGAAAGGTAAGAGGCAGAAACAGGTTGATATAGATGTCTTTGTTAAATCAATAGACAGATATTAAAGAACTGGCACAAAAAAAAAAATCAATACACAATGGGGTTCGTAACCGAAGTTTGTTTTTAGCATTCACACATTAGACTAAGAGGGTGCTTAGAAAAATAAGCAAAAACTTCACTCCTTATAGGAACCTCCTTTTCTTTTAGGAACTCAAAATTTAGGAGGAGTTTTTATGGCAAACTACAGAATCATAAGTTAGTGAAATGAGATAAAAGAATATGCAACACGAAACTAGAGGTAAAAAATCGACCTCTTAGAAGGACAAGCAATAACATCTTGCTTCACAAGAAAGATGCTACCCGCTTCTTACAGGACATTTTATTTTGCAAATCATTCTTTTAGTTTATTTACTTAAATAACATTAAAAGCAACTTAACAGGATTTGTACTTAAGAGTACTCTTTCCCTTTTGTTTTTTAATTATATAAGCCGAAAAGATGAACCATGTTACAAAAACAGCTACCTGAAGTAAAGCGTTACTTCTTTTCTAAGCAAAGAGTGACTCCACAGGACGCAAGTTCACCTCAAATTTTGTGTTTGCATGTTACTTTTATTTGTTTGTCAAATCAACTATTGGGCTTCTTTTAAGCCAATACTTCACCGTAAAAACTTCCCAATATACTTCTCAAAAGTATATCATATCCGCTTTTGTTTCTCATAGCGATACAAACAATAAATAAGCCGTTATATCAATTGATAAAGGAAAGCTGGTGAGGCCTAATTTCTTACCTCCTCCTTGAAATTTAAATCATAGGTCTTGTCCTTCTCAGCATAAAACTCTGAAGCAGCAACATCCATCCTAATAACAACCTACGCAAAGACAGAGCAGTTAACTACAAAGAATACGCTTAACAAGCAAAAATGATCAAGAACAATGCAGTATGAGAGTAAGTAGGTTTTCACGAAAATCAGATAGAAGATGTACTTCGCCGGTATATCCCGCTTTCGCAATTGCTGTCTTCAAAAGTTCAAGACCCTCCTTGTTTTCCTGTACATTTGGCACACAAAAAGAAAGAATAAGATTCGACATAGATACACTCAACTAACATTTATGTTTAAAGAGTGTCAGTTGGTTTCTGTTATTCACCCACGAACACCAGGCTTAAATAGCAACCAACAGTAACTTTGAAACTGTACTACTGAGGTTATTGTAAAAGCTGCTATTTTATCGATTTAAGACTGATTTGCACTCTAACTTTAGTTATATTACAAATGATGAAGCCTACCAAGAAAAACGATAACCATTAGCCTATCCATAGTCCATACTAGTAATAACATAACCATGTTAAGCCTATCGAAACATAATCAAAAAATAACAAAGTAGATTGTTGAGTCAGTTTTTTGTATAAGCTAACACTCAATTTATCAACTTTTCAAAGATAAAATGTTATACTAGTTTAGATCTCAGAATAATATGCAAACCTGAATGTTAGGAGCAAAGCCACCTTCATCACCAACATTAGTCGCATCTTGACCATATTTCTTCTTAATAACAGACTGAAAATATAACAAAATGTATCAACACCAGGCTTTTCTTCGTACTATAGACACCATAGCTTGGCAAAGAACCTTAAACCTGATTCAGGAAAGCATAAAAAGTAAAACAAAGATGTATTACCTTCATGTGATGGTATACTTCTACACCCATCTTCATGGCTTCCTTGAAAAAGGAAGCACCAACTGGGAGGATCATAAATTCCTATATGATAAGATAAACAAATGAGTTAGAAGTAAAAAGAATTTCCAATAAATAAATTTAAAAAAAAAAAACTACTTATTAAAACAACTATTATAAGATAAGACAAGTGCCCAGAAGGATTACCTACATTGCCAGTTTATTGCCTGCATGTGAGCCAGCATTGATAACGTTGAAAGCAGGCACAGGTAACACCAAGTTTTTGTTACCAGCAAGATTTGCAATGTGCTACATAAAAGAGAACAAATAATGAGCAACAGAACTGCATATGTCATAAAAGTTTCTTTGTGCAAAAGAGAGAGCTAGATAACCAGAAAATATACCTTGTAAAGAGGGATCTTATTAACAGTAGCTCTAGCCTTGCAAATAGCAAGTGATACAGCCAATATAGCATTTGCACCGAGCTGACATTGTACGAACAAACAAAATAAAAAACAATTGAAATGCAAATTTATAAATATTGCAGAATCATCACATCATGATCATTGATTCATTGTTACAATAGATAAAATGATAAGAAACCATAATACCTTTTGTTTGCACCAACCCAATTCATTTTGTGTTCCATCAAGTTGTTGTACCATGAAGTTGTCAAGTTCAACCTGCTTCGTTGGATCCTATAAAAAAGACACAATATCCATAGCATCAAAAAAACACATTCCCACATTCAAAACCACATGCATACTCCAAAAGAAGAAGAAAAAAAAGGCAAACTCAAGTAGTACCTTTCCAATCAACGCCGGTCCAATGGTTCCATTCACATTTTCAACAGCCTAACAAGAAACACAACAGAATCAATCCACCAAAAAACTAAAATTGCAGCCCAACCGACAATAATCTCTACTTATAATACACTCATATAGGAAATTACAAATGCCCCGCAACAAGCATCCATTATAATGGCACGCAATACGTCTATATGAATGCATCATTGCTCAGATATAATCAAGTTGAAGCATATTATTAACTCTAACCTTAGAAACACCTTTCCCTAGGTAATCAGATCCTCCATCTCTTAATTCCAACGCTTTGTAAACACCTTAACAATTTTAACAAATTACCGAACACACAAATCAGTAAAAAAGTAATTTATCGTCAGATAAAATCCCATGTATCTCAAATCAAAACACGCTTTACAGAATCTCAACAGAGATAGAGTTTAGTTATTTTTTCACCTGTGGAAGCACCACTTGGAACAGCAGCCCTAGCTAGGGTTCCATCACATAAATGAACATCAACCTAATAAAAAATTTCTCACCGTCAGTAAAAAAAAAATCTACAAATACTAATTTACTGTCACAATATCTAAATAAAATAGATCATAAATTAAAATCCATAAAAAAAGGTAAGAAAACATATAAAATGAAAAAAAAAATACTTCAACAGTAGGGTTTCCACGACTGTCAAAAATCTGTCTGGCTTTGATCGTAGTTGCCATTACTCCGATGATCTCACTGATTTTCTCACTTTCTGATCCTGACTGATGAAACTGAACTACTTGGTGAATAACGATGTCGAGTTTTTGGGTTGGTTTATAGAAGTTTGATAGGTTAATGCTGTTGAGTCATTATAACCGTTGATTAGATAAAAGTTGGTTTTGACGGGGTAATGTAAGAGATTTAAAGCGTTGTGTGGACTTGTGTGGACTTGCGGGTCACAAGAGACTCCCAGGAAAAACAGGAAAAGTGATATTTTTGCTTTATGGATTTTACTAGGGCTTAATCCGTATGTCTTCTTTGAATACCAAATTTCTATCATATATTTGTTAGCTATTAAAGAAATATTTATCAAATTACAATAACTTAAAAAGTATCGAATAAAAAACCTAAAAGACTATTTTCCATATCTCATCAGACAAATTCTACTGACGGTCAATCTGACATGATAAATGGTGCAGAACTGACATTAGTATTGCATGGAGACACGCAAGTTACGGGACAATGACTCAGACTTGACAAGGACGTGACAGATGACGCAGAACTGATATTAATACTGCATGAAAAACATGTATCAATCATGCAAGCTGCGAGACAAAGAAGTCAAAGCGTGACACATCATTCCCGCAAGTCACGTGTCGAACATGCAATAATTTAAGAAAAAATTAACGGTTGAAAGTTTATCTATTCCGTATCAAGTTTACGGGAATATCCACGTGGAAGAATCTAATTAGATAAACCAAGAGATAAGACCGCAAGAAGAATGCAATCTACCCTACGAGGAATCAAATAAAACAAGAAACACCCTCATTATTAGGGATGTACATGGTAATGGGTTTCCGCGGAAACCGACCGAACCGAACCGATAAGGGCGAAACCGAACCGAACCGTTTAGTAATGGAAGGGTTTTGGTAAAAAAAACTTAGAAACCGATAGTAACGGTTTTGGTTTTGGTTTGTGTTCAAAACCGAACCGAACTACCATGGAAAACCGGAAATTAGTGACCGTTGATATAGATTTAGTATCCTTGATAGATTAAATCTACACCTTCCAATCACCCTGATATATAAACTGAGACCTAAACCTAATTCACATTTCCTCTTCTCTTCTTCTTCACTTCGACATCCCTAGCAGCAGCCTCTCACCTTCTTCTTCTTCTCTGGCTGCTCAGTAGAAGATAATTTGTTCCCAATTTCTTCCTGCTTCTTCTTGCATCAGTAAAAGGTATGTGAATCTGTGATATCTGCAGTTTTTTTAGTCTCTGTTTCTTCTAACTTATTCCTGCATCAACCTATCTGATTGATTTTGCATGATTAATTTTGCAGCCATCTGTGTTGTCATTCAATCATGGAAGATTTAGATTCTCAATCAACACCAGTAACAATAAGTACTTGTACTTAGAATTTAAAAATTAGGGTTCATCTGAAATTTGAATAACTCTAATTTGTTGTGGGTTCTCAATCTTAGTTTAATTTTTAGTAATGGTGCATTTTATGTTTTGTTGTGTTGTGGGTTCTTTTTGGTTTCTTTCTTTCCGGAAAAAAAATCATGTAAAGGCAGTAGGTTTAAAGTTTCTAATGTTATGTTCTGTTGTGACTTTCCTTTAGTTTGCTGACCAATATTGTGTTAACCCATAACAAGGTTAGCTAGACCTCATGTTTCTAAAAGATAATGTATATAACATTTATGTGTCTGTGTATAGGTAGTCCTACTATATTGGAACAAATTTACTTCAATGTACTCTAATCATTTTCCCTTTTTAAACCAAGAAATATTTAGTTCAAGTTAGAGTTAGACTCATATAGTCATAGTTAGAGGTACAACTGAAGCTAATTGATCCTGGAATTTGCAAATTCCATATAGTCTCATATAGTATGTATGTTTGATTTGATGTTTTTTTTCTCATTAAGTTGAGGTTTTTATGTTTTTAACAAATATAGTATGTATGTTTTATTTGATGTTTGGTTGCTCATGAATCAAAATAAATACCACAATGTTAGGGGTACAACTGAAGCTAATGAATATGTTGTGGGTGATTTTATCTTTTTGTGCTGCTAAGTTGCATGTGTACCTGTATTTGTGAAGAAATTTTCTCATGGTATAGTTCTTGCTTGTCTTGGTTACTTAGTGCTTATGTGAAGCTTTAATTACATGTGTAACTCTTACTTGTTATGTGAACTGTGCAACTTGTTTTGATACTAAGTTTTGAAAGTGTTTGTATATATATTGTGTACATTTTGATTGCTCAAACCTATTAATATCATCATAACTTGGTTTCTGTGTTGCTCATTTATTCATTATATTAGAAGTTTAATGAGCAATTGACAAGTTCAGTTATAGTACTTCAATGCATATTTCATGAATTTGAATTTAACAAATATTCTTAAGTTGAGGTTCTTATGTCGTTAACAAATCTAACCAGAGTGTTAATAAGTGGATGGTATGACTTATTGGGTTTTGACTACAATGTAGCTAAACTATTCTTTTGGTTGCTCATGAATCAAAATAAATAGCACAATGTTAGGGGTACAACTGAAGCTAATAAATATTTTACTTAACTGCAATGTTGTCATGTTTATCTATCACACACAATGCTTATTGAATCTTATACCTTGGCATTTGATGGATATCTTTCTGCCTTGTCAATTTGTTTTACTTTCTGCCTCACAGAAGCCCTTATTTTCCATTTAGACCATTGTTTGTCATGTAGGTAGTGTAGGTCCTCTATCTTGATGCTACATGACAGGCCTCATAATGCATTTGAGGAGTATGTCACTTCAATGAGATTGGATTGTCTTAGTTTGTGTAGGATCTGATCATCTAAGGTGCTAAGGTTCGGTGTTGAATCTGTTGATAGCAGACAGATTACATGAGGAGACACCGTTCTGCTTGTTCTTACAGTCATGTTGTTCAGATTTGGGTTAATATGATTGATTGTCTTGTATGTCGTTGTGCAATGTCCTCGCAACCTCATTGCCTTGTTTGAAGACCACTTGACTATTTTACCAGCTGCAGAGGGCCTCATAGAGAAACAACAGGAGATTCCTTCCTGTATGGGAGTGTTTAGCTCCTCTTATGCTTCAACTCTGTAATGAGTCTAATGACAGGACAATATGACATACTTGATATAGATTATTGGTTAGCAACTAAGAGAATGGTATCTCATTAAAATCCACATCTAGTTTTTTTGAATGTTTATGAAGTATGAACGTGAGAATGTGAATGTCTGCAGGAATTTTTTGAAGTATAAATGTGAGAATGGTTTTTTTTTTTTTTCTTGAGATTTGTATTGTCAGTTTCAGGAAACTAACATAAACAGTCGGTTAACTGAAACCGGTTGGAAAAACCGAAACCGGATAAAACTGAATAAAAACCGAACCGATGGTTAATGGTTCGGTTTTGGTAAGTATTTTGAGAAACCGGCACTACCGGTTTCGGTTTTGGTTTGGCCTGAAACCGAACTGAAACCGGCCATGTACAACCCTACTCATTATAATCTACGGGATACATAAGAATTGTGCGGAACAAATATTATGATAAGATATATATAAGATCAACAACTGGACAAATAAAATTTGGTGGGACCCTTATAAAGTTCTATAAATACTAGACTCAAAAATAGAAGAAGGGGTCGGAAAAATATGAAAAAGAGAATACAGACTAAGAGAACTGGGTAGAACACAAATTAAGAGAACTTGATTAGGTGAGAATAAATAGAATGTATTGCTTATCTTATTCATTATATTTAATCATTTCAATCTTAAATAAATATTTTTTTAAACAATCTTTTTACCATTAATCCAATCATATTTTTGATGTCTTTTAAATAATTAATTCATTTGATTGTGATATTAGATTTTTAGTAATCACATCTTCCTTCCTAAAGTTAGGAAGAGCAGCCATCGTTGTTCTCCACTTCTTTTAAGCATTGGTAGTATCTAAGATTTAAAACATGTCAAAATTTTCACTTAACGTGTATTTTGTAAGAGCGCTAGGTATATTAGTATCAATCTTATTTGATTGTTATCGTAGAATTTTCTATCTGATGTGCAAATGCAAGTATGGTTGTGTAGGTGGTGACTGGCGACCGTCACATTCTGAAACATTTTAAATTTTCAATGCTAACTTTTCCGATTTTGTAGTTATTGGGATAGTTTTTGTCACCAAGCGTTAGGATGTTCCACTATAGTCTGGAAGTGGAATTGACAATTCTTGCATAATTCGACATTGTAGATCCACTGTTAGTCAAGCGGATATGGTTTCATCCGGAACCATTAGACTATGCAAGATTGTTGGGATGAAATAGTCTCATATTTCCTAAAAACCTCTAGCCTCTACACAAATATATGATGAAAGGACCACTCCACTCACTGCCAATTGGTTTTGAGTTGGAAGCCAAAAATCTTTCATGGTATTAGAGCTAGGCTCACATATGAATGGTTAAATTTCATTCATATATGATCCACGTGTTAACAAACTTAAATCGCCCTTACCAGTGAAGGGGAATGTTGGGATGAAATAGTCCCACATTGCCTAAAAATCTCTAGCCTCTACACACATATATGATGAAAGGGCCACTCCACTCATTGTCAATTGGTTTTGAGTTGGAAACCCAGAACTCTTTCAAAGATGTTTAGAAACCGTAAATCACCGAATTAACGCGTGTAAACCTTTTTTTTTATATATACTAAAGAAGAAATTTTATTAATTTGGTGATGAGATTACATCTGTAATATCCTCCATAATCTTATTGATTAAGAAGTCTGGAGGTGTACTGTACCGAGTTTCCTTTACCACATTTTTCCTAGCATGCTTGGACAGACTATATGCTGGTCCATTACATTCCCTAATGGTATGCCTACATACCCAGCTTGAAAAACTACTTAAATAAAACAAAATATCTTTAACAATGTTATAGTTTTGCCAAGATAAGCATGAGTGATTCCTATTTATTGCATTGGCTATGTTGCTTGAATCCACTTCAATAAAGAGATGCTCCACATGAATTTCTTGTGCCCATCAAACACCTTCCAAGACAGCAAATCATTCCCCTTCTTCCGCATTTAGTACATCATGTAAGATGGTACATCTCGAGCTTCGATATTTCCCTGCAGAATTTCTGACTATCAGACCAATACCACAAACTACAAAATGCAATTTAAATGAAACATCACAGTTAAGTTTAAGAAATGGATTAGGATGAGGGATCCATCTTTGGTTTGTATTAGTAAAAGCCTTAGATTGCTTTTGAACATTATCATCTCTGCCCTGAATGATGCAGTTCTGTATCTTCTTAATGGTCATCACTGGATTAGGCCTGTGATGTTCAAACACACATCTACATCTCTCCTTCCATATTTCCCACAGCACAAGCCATGTTAATGATCCATTCATCATGAAATATTCTGCCTTCAGAATCAACAACAAACCACCTTCTTATCCAGTCTTGAGTGTTATTTATATTCTGCAGAGAAGTTCGACAACCAGAGACTGAGATATACACAACTCTTGTAAAATTATACTGCATAAGGATATGATTTGTAGTTTCCACATTATGTTCACACAGAACACAGTTAGAAGATTCTCCACCTATTTGTCTCATAATTCTTTCACTTGTGTGAACAGTATCAGTGATGCACTTCCATAATAAGAGTTTTGTTTTTTCTGGGATCTTTATTTTCCACAGATACTTCCAAAGATTTTTCTTCTTTTTCAGGGCTAATAACTTGGTTACAATTACGCATGTAAATCCTTTGTTTAAGCAATAACACTATATAAAAAAAGTACAATATTTAATATTTTACCGAGTTGGTAAAAAAGATGGTGATTTGACTTATCACTAATGTACATTACAAGATTAGGAATAAGACAATAAGAAAATTATGAGCGTATTAGAAAAACGGACCTCTTTTCATGTGCAAGAGCCAGTCATAAAATTAAAATATGGGAGATATTCTCCAACAATGAGGTTTGCTTTCCTATAAAACAACAATGAAGAATCGAATTCATGGGGGCTCATTTTTCTTCATTCTTTACTTGACCGACTTTCACCGTCCTATGTTTTCTCTAATCTTTTTGACTTCACAGAATACATGACATCCCCTATGTTTTACATAGCCTTACATTTTCCAGACGTGTGAAAGTGATGCTTAAGATCTTTTATGTTTCTTAATCTTGCCACAAACAAATTTTCCTGTGAAAGCTATGTGCAACTATACCCCATCATTTACAGCCAACGGTCAGATATGCTGCGGAATTTTCCACGGTGGGTCAAGAATTATTGTTTTCTATCAGGGGCTTCAGTGACTCCTAGATGGGGTGGAAAAAAGGTGCAGTCACAACCCAGAAGATCACTGGAAACTAGAAAGAGCCTTTAGAAGTTTATCTTCATTGATTAATCCGCCGAGCCATGATGATTAAGCAGAGCATAGCTCTTTCCCGTTTGAAATTCTTGCCTAGTACGAGTCTTGTTAACTCTCAACACAACAAAAACCTGAAGTAATAACAAAATATTATCCCTTAAATTTGTGAAGGCTTAATACATGCGATGAAATGACAATAAATAACTCAATTTCTATTTGTTTTGTAAATTTTGATTGTACATAAACAAGGGGTGACTAAAAATATCCCAGGTTATAAGATGATGAGAGTTCGATGAAAGTGGTGGTTATCGACTATACATACAGCCGAACAAGACCTTCCAAAGCTTTATCGAGCTTCTTCCAACCTTATTAAATGTTCGTGCTACAAGAGAAGAGAAAAGAAGAAAGGGTGGTGAAACATCGACCGTGTTGTTCGAACTTGAAGGAACAATTTCTGGAGCAGAATGGGAATAAGGAAACATAAGTCTTGTATGATCAGCTAGTCTGTCATCGTCATTGTAAGTAAAGCTATTGCTACGGCTATTGCTGTTAGTTCGTAAATAAAAGTTTCTGCTTCCAGCATCTCCAATTTTCAGCGTCTTATTTATACCTAAAAGAGAAAAATAAAGAAAAGAATCAACAATGAAGTCTAATCTGAGCAGAGTTTCATTAGGTGGTGCAGTAGATTCAGAGACATATCAAAAATACAGTTTGGACCTACTAAACATACGTTTCTTAACAACAATTCCAACGCAATCCAAAACTTGTCTAATGCGTGCACTCCTTTGTAAAACCTAATAGTTCTGGCCTAAAAGAACACGCGGTGCTCTCATCTGATATGCAATGTTCAGACGATGTAGCTTCAGACGATATAGCTCTAAGATTTCAATGACACTAATGAGAGGGAGACAGACGATTGTCTTGGTTTCCTTGCCTTGTTATCCGGTGTTCTATCGACTATCGTGTACCATGCAGTGATGCAGACGAATTTGGTTGGGGACTATTGTCCTACTCACCGATACATCCTAACCCAAATGGAGTTCAAGTTACATATCTTAAGAATCCAGAGTTCTAAGTGAATAACACAATTTACAATTTCTTCATTCATACATAGCTAGGAGCTCAACCTAAATTTTAACTTAGTTCCGAAATAACAGAATTAACTAAGATTCAAAAAAGATTCACTAAAATGAAAGAGGGAAAGAAGATTCAAATTGAGCTTACTTTCAAGACTGAAGTGGGAATGATGTAATTCAAAATCAGTTACTGCCGTATTCTGATCCAAGTAAGGCCGCCTTCCCTCGTCGCTATATCTATCCACAACAAGTTTAATCATTTCCTCAACACTGGCTCCTAATCGGACCAAAGCCCGGACTGGTCCTGGACTACCTTGAACTGTTACATTGACCACAACTTTTGCATCCTTCTCATATTTCTACACACACCAAAAATTTCAATAAGTTACAACAATAATCCAAAAAATATATTCAAGTTAATACAAAATTACCTCAGAATTCAACGAAGACGTAAAGGGCGATGCAAGAACATCGGTGCACGTAAGGGGCCGATGCATTTTGGGATAAGTAGTAGTCCCATTACCAAAAGCAATACCAACACTCCAAAGATCCGGTTCTGATTTGCAGCGCTGTATAATTCCAGTTGGTTTAGAGGGTTTTGATAACCGTGGTGTTGCTGAAAGCTTTCTTCTTCGGCAATTCGACGATGAAGAAGAAGGATTTGGAGGTTTAGCTTTTTGTTTAGTTGAAGAAACTCTTTGCTTTATTTTTCTTTCTGTCATGGAATTTGAGTTTAAATTTTCCATACAAGAGATCAATAAGATAAAAAAAAACAAGGTTTTTAAGTTCAATAGAAGTTAATTCTTGGAGAGTTGGAGGGACAGTGAGAGAGACAAATGAAAGTGTGAAGAAGTTGCTTAGAGACAGAGAGAGAGAGAGGTGTAGCTGTTGGTTGGTTGCGTCAGATTTGTGCTTGCCAAAATCTTAAGTGATGCCTTTGATTTCTCTGCTTTTAAAGTAATCTTCTAAGATTTTGATTGGTTCTTTTGAATATTATTTTAGAATATAAACGTTTAGAGGCAATTTTTAGACAGTTGAGAGAACTTATATGTGGAATAATCTTAACCTTTGATTTAGGTAGAGTTGATTATGTTTTAAGATAATTAAGGTAGTTAAGATCTAATGGTCTCTTTTTTTGTCATGAAGATTTTCTTTGACCTTTTTTTTAATGTTTAAACTATGGCTGAATTAGATTGACTGGTAGAACCCAACAGGTCCAAACACTGCCATTAGATCTGCAAAAGTGCATAAGGTTTGGTCTGATTATTAGTTAGAATTTCTAGTTGGGGAAGCATATGACCAGTGAAGGTTTGTACTAGAGTTATTCTAGAAGCAAAGTCAACGCAGGTCGCCAGTAACTGTAAACCAAACCAGTTACAACACGCTCAGCAGTGGTTCCAGCTGAGGTGCTAAATATTGGAACTGAAAATATGAGGTTTAGGTTTCAGATTGTTTGACAAATTTTCATGTTAACATAATTAGATGCTTTGAGTAAAGATCAAGATATACTGCTGCTTATCTTATTTGGGTCGGGTTTGAAGAAAAGTTTGATTGAAGATTTTACTAAATTTGTACTGAAAAAAAAATAAATGTGAAAGAATCATTTATTATCAAGAAAAAGAGAGAGATAGGATATCCATATGAAATTTATAGAAAAAACTTTGATATCCAAAGAAAAGACTCAATTTAAACAAGAAATAACCGTACATCTGCGATTAACAGAGAACTGCACGTCCAGAAATCAAGTATAGGCAGCTAATGGGAATTGGATGTTTTTTCTTCTGAATGGGTGAAAATAGAAAGTCAAAAAATATTTACTTGTTTTCTTGATCTTTCCTTTTTTACCATATGCCATAGCATCTATCCAGTTCTTTGGGCTCATCAACATAGTAAAAGTTTGGAAGTTTGGAACCTTAGTATCCTGCTAGGTACAAGAACATAATAGTCTCCGCCAATAACAAACAACTACGGTGTACAATTGATTCCTTTCTATGTCAGTAATGAAGAGGTTAGGGGTTCGAGTCTTTGTAGTAGAAAATATCCAAACAGAGACTTGAAACACACGACCTTTTCACATTTGAGGAGGAAATGAAACAGGTGCACATTTGTAGTTGTTTGTTTTCTATCATAACATGCATTCCTAATTTCTAATTAGGAATTCTAGAGGTAGAGAAATTCAGTTTGTGGCAGTAGAAAGCTTACCTCTCTACTTGGCAGGAGATTAAAACTCAGAAGCACGAGAAAATGCATGTGACCCCAGAAAATGTCATATTCGTAAAGCAGAAACATCCCATTAGGATCTGCCAAAAATCACACCAAAATGTTAGGAAGCAAAAAAAAAAAGTACAAATAAAAGAGACTTCGTAAATGCAGATGATACAATCAGACTCCTCAGACTCCATTTGGTGCGATCTAACAGAAATGGCAACCTATGATACCTAACAAGACGAATCTCAAGCTACTATTGCAGGAGGGCTACAACTACATGATCTGACGAAACAATGACACGACTCAGAACCGTTCACCATGAAGATACGCCAGTTAATGACTATTTGCATATAGTAGGAAAATCTGGGCCCTCGAGTAGCTATAACATGTAGGTTAAAATGTACGACGGTCTGATTCACCAACCTCAGCTGCAAGGAACTCTTTCAAGTTGACCCCATCCAGATACCCACCAATCCATCAATCCATTCTCCTCCAATAGAATTCTCAATGTTAGCTAAAAGATAAGAATACCCAATTAAGTTCAAACTAAATGCAAACGAGTGGTACAATATCTCCAGGGTCCATTGCAACTTATTCTCTAGCTGCATCCTGGTATCATAATCTTGGTTAATCCCTTCAACTCCATCGTTGTTTCAGGCTCTAATACAAAGTTTGACCTGCGATTTCAGCAAGCTCGACGTTGTTATGCATTCCACGAGCAAGAAGTAGAGCTCCCCCAACCCCGAAATAAGCCTTATCCAGCTGTCCGGCTTGGCCAAGAAGATCGACCATAATTCCATAATGACTGATGAAGGAACCATTCCATGAACAGTCTTCATTGGATTGAAGCATCTGTTAGCTTTTTTCACCAAACAAGCACCCATATATGCAGCTACAATCCCCGCAACTTCATTTGGTTGTAGTTTAGCTTCTAACAACTTTTCACACAGCTTGATTGCATCAGGAGTTCCCCATTAATGTCAAAACCTAAAATCATCTCATTAGATGAACTACATCTTTTCTTTCTCAAGACATTAAACAGCTCAAATGCCTTGTCGACGAAACCACATTTTGTGTATAAATCGATTAATGCAGCTGCTAAATATCATGCAATTCAATACCGATTGTATCATATATGTACACTCTACCCGTAACCCAAATCTGAAGGCGCCTAATTGAGAACGCCCAGAGATAGCACTATAAAGGATCATCTGATCAGGCTGTACTTTAAGTTTTCGCATTTTATTAAATAGTTGAAGGGCTTTTTTGGTTGACTGTTTTGTGCATAACAAGAAATCATGGAATTCCAAGCGAACAAAGCTTCTCATCTATTTTGATCAGAGAGATCAAGTGTAGAATTGACGTCCTCACATTCAGAACACTGAAATCCAAGAGACATTACTTCTACACTGCATTTCATCAAACATATAACATACCACTTACCATTGAATTCCGAGAAGCTGGATGCCTCTCTGTCATGGCATGTGCTCAAACAAAGAACTCGTCATGCTCGTATAAACTTCTTTGGCATAACACAGAATCATCGAATTCCAAGAAACATCTTCCATTGGAAATTCATTAACAAGTTTTCGCGAACAGCATTAAAAGAAAATGGTATGATTTGTTAGTTATTGAAGGCTGGGGCTCCCATATCTATAGAGGGGCTCCCAGTTGAGCCGAGGTGATCCAATTTTACGATAAGGGATGTTCTATAGGTAAAGTTAAATGTCCATTTTACCCTTTACCTAATAAAAAAAAGATAAATTTGTCTTTTAATTAAAAATTTTCCACCTCCTCCATATCTTCTCCTTCTCCATTTTAATCAAATTTCTCAATCGAATCAAAATTTTATCGCCGATTAAATTCCCAATTTCGTGATGAAGAATACTAATAAATGTGTAGAAAGTAGTAGTGATGACAATTCGGATAAAACTAAATTACACTAACTAATTTGATGAAATCAAGATTTGAAAGATTGATTTTTTGTTGTTCAGAGAAACTTACGGTTGGGTTTCATGTCGAACCCAACCGTAACACCAAGAACACCATTTTTGCCCAGATTTACGGTTGGGTTTTCAACCAAACCCAACCGTAACTAATTTGTTCTTCATATTACGGTTGGGTTATTAAACAAACCCAACCGTAACTTCAAATGTAGGAGATGAAGATTCAATTAAAATTTACGGTTAGGTTTTCAACCAAACCCAACCGTAACTAATCTTCAAACCTCAATTGTAAAATTAGATAAATATATTTTGAGATTTTTTTCATTTCTATCTTGTAGAGAATTGAAAGACGGAGCTAACCCAAAAAAAAATGAGGTCAATCGGACATCGTATGAAGGAGTTATGATCAAAAAGGTGACATTTTTATTTGTATCCAGGAAGAATTACGGTTGGGTTGGGCCAATAAACCCAACCGTAACTCTGGGCTCTTGTTTGTTCTATTTTTCAGTAACCGAACTATGCAAGGTAAATTATCGAATCAATTGCTTTAACTTTAATATAACAAACACGATTATAATACGGAAGTAAAAAGTAAAGCAAGACACGGAGAATTTTATTAATGAGGAAAACTGCAATGTAGTAGAAAAACTCCGAGACCTCGTCCATTTAGAACACCACACTATATTAAGTCGTTACAGATACTAGCCTACATCATACTTCGAACTGGAGTGTAGTTGAAAACGAAATAACCCTCCAAGCAATTCAGCTTCAGTCGTGTTCCTTAAGTCTTTTGAATCTCGCAAAACTCTACGCAATTGATTCCCCTAGCTGACGTTCTTTACAGGTCTAGGAATTGCTTCAGCCGAAGTAAAGACTTTAAGTTATTCTGCCTCCACGAAATACCTATTTGATTTTCCTTTATATATGAATTAAGGTTATGGAAATATTATGTTTGCGTCGATGAAATTTCAAGCAAAAGGTAGATATGTACTTGTAGAATTAGGGTTTATACTCTTCAAGACTTATAGAGAAACCTAATTTACTATATAACAAGATCGACTAAAAGAATTCTAGAGATATCTTGTAAACTTCTTAAGGATTTTTTTGAGAGACACTTTATATGAAGTTTTCTTTCTAATATAGAATTTGACCAACAAGTGTCGATATACGCTCTTTGATTGAAATCAATCAAATCTAGGGTTTATGATAAATAATTCGTGAATGGCCTTACAACATAAGAGAATGACCTTAGGATAAACAATGATTATTGTGATCACCGATATACATGTTCCGTAACTATTAAAAACGAAGATAACTAAATTGTGTTTGATGACCCCAATTAAAGTCCGCAAAGTCTCAAGCTTGTTCGTAAAGAACGGAAGTAATGGAAAACACCCTTATGTAGTGCACACAATTTTTGAAGGGATGGTTTGTGTGTGATTTCACTAGAGAAAAATGAGTATGGAAGCATAGTATGATCCTTTGCTATGTGATTGACTATATATATAGTTCTTCTGTAGTGGGGGTTTAATATATTGTTTCTGTAGTGGAGGTTTTATATGCAGTTCTACCAATCCTTATATGGAAATTAGTAAAGTATTGAGAAGGTTATGAGGTGTTTGAAATGCATCTTAAACTTAGAAATACGTTATCTAAAATGTTCATCGATATTCTTTAAGGATATTGTGAAGATAATATTGGGATATCCTTTCAGATGAACCCTTTTAGAGCAAGGTCCCTGGGATAGAGTGTTTGAACACTCTATCCCTTTCAAAATGAATGAGTGACTATGTGAAGGAGTGATTTTTTCACTATGGTTTAGTGAAGTATAGAGATTAGACGGGTAAAGTTTCCCCGTCTAGTAAAAAAAATCACTTGCACGGGGAAAGATCCCTCGTTTAAGAGTTTATCTAGTTTTTTAGTAATAATAACCTAGGTAGGACCCGTGTTTTAAGAGATTAATGAAATAAATACTCATACGAGGAAAGATCCCCCGTTTGGCACAGATGACCGAAGTTTACACGTTTAGTGAAGACTAGCGACTACTCCTTCGATTGAAGGAGCATATGAAAGACTTTGGGTGAAGGAGGCTCTTTCCCCTACCCATAGTGGGGTCTAATTTGCTAAGTTTTGGTGAAACTCATTCACTTTGAATGAGAACTCTCTACCAATGTAGTCAATCTCAGCCGAGATATCACCGATAATACCGGTATCGACACTAATAGGAGACGAGACACACTATATCGCTGATACGGTATTTGGCCGATAATCCCGACTGAGATGGTTCGAGACGAATTAGCATTTAGACGAGATGGACGGTATTAGGGTGGGGATTCAAAAAAAATAAAAAATAAAAATAAAAATAATAATAATAATAATAATAACAACAACAACATTCAATGTGCAGTGATTCTGTCCGAAATTCTTCTCCCTACTCCAGGTATGACGAAACCCATCCTTTCCCCTTTACTCACCCTTCCTTTGGTACCTTCAATTAAGCTTTTAGTGCTAGGTTACTCTGTACATAGCTCGGTAGCAGTAGTTTCTAGGGTTTTTCTGGTTCCTTCCATAATATGTACAAATTAGGGTTTCGTAGCTCCTGTGAGATCACTGAGTGCTCTCACCATAGTTGAATCTTTCCACATTGCAAGCCCCCTTCAAACAATGCCTAGAACTAGGTCTTCAATGGATTTCCCAGAGTTCAGCCATAGATGACACAGGTGGTATGCATATAGACACTCTGTTCCAATGCCCTTACAGAAGGTTTGATGGATGTAGCAATGGGGTAGGGGGAAGGGGCCTGAGTAGAACTGGGTTCTACAGGCACCTTCAAGATAGGCATCTCCCCACAGAAGAGGCTAAAGCCATTTGCAGGGAGAGAACCAACATGGATGTTGTTGTCTACAGAGGGTGGGAAGAGGTCATGTTCAGTCTCTAGATGTGGCTGTGCACCAAGTGCATGCACATCTATTCCTGGAGAAGACCTTGCAGATCACATGCAGGGTATATCATCTCAAGTCCCTATAATGGGATATTTGCTGACTTTCTTGTGTATGGTATAAATAAACCACAAGATACCAATGCAGTACCAAGTGAGTTAGAAGGACTTGAGACACAAGAAGGCTTGTCACTAGAGTTTCTTAATCTTGTCCTGTATATGAACTGCACCACTGTGGTTAGTATCCCACATCAGTGCAGGCTCAGCTTCTCCATAGGTTTAAAAGCCACTCTTGGCAGGTTTGCAGCTAATCCTCTTGAGTTGTCAGGGTGGCTACACCTTCTCTTCATGCCAACTTGCACCCTCAGCCTCTATGTCCCCAAAAGTACCATGGAAGCAAGGTCAGGAACCAGAAGAAGGTTGCAGGCTAATAACATCAACCAGGCCCTGTCACTGTGGAATGATGGGGGGTGTCTCAGAAGGGTGCATACGATCTTGGACCAGGATAGGCTTCTTCACAGGAGCAGCACCACCAAAAGGATATCAGGGGGGTCCAACCTCACAACATGCAAGATGAAGCTGAGTTATGGCCAGTACACTGCAGCCATCAAAGTACTGACCTCAAATGGATTGCCCCTGACTCCCCAGCCACATTACTTGAACTGAGTCAGAAGCATACCAGAGCCCCTCCACTTGTTATCCCAACAAAAACTATACAGGAAAAGGCTCTAAATGTTGACAATTCAGCAGTTCTGTAAGCACTTAAAAGCTTCCCCAAATACACCTCTTGTGGGAGGGATGACCTCAGGGAACAACACCTACTGGATGCCATGAGTGATCAAGCCTCTGCAGTAGCTGATGAGCTACTTTCCTCCATCACTAGGGTGGTTAATCTGTGGTTGGAAGGCAGATGTCCAACAGAGCTTGGGGAGTACATAGCCAGTGCCCCACTGACCCCATTGCTTAAACCTGATGGTGGCCTGAGACCCATAGATGTGGGAACAATTTGAAGGAGGTTATGCTTTAAGCTAGCTGCCTCAGCTGTGTGCAAGGAGATGACCACCTACATAGGGGACCTCCAGTTTGGGATGGGGATCCAGTGTGGAGGAGAGGCAATCCTACACTCAACCAACAGACTCCTAGAGCTCCAAGGTAACTCCCTCACCAAATGCATGCTCCTAGTAGATTTTAGAAATGCATTTAACTTGGTGGACAGATTTGCCATGATCAAGGAAGTTAGGGACAAGTGCCCTTGTATCTCTAGATGGGTTGAATTCTGCTATGCCAAGCCAACCAAATTATATTATCAAGATCACATACTCATGTCAGCACAAGGTGTCCAACAAGGGGACCCCTTAGGCCCCCTTATTTTTGCCCTGACCCTGTACCCCCTCATCTCCAGCATTGCCTCTGCCTGCTCTTTGGACATGCATACCTGGTATCTATATGATAGCACAATTGCAGGGGATACCTTGGAGGTTGCCAGAGCTCTTAGCATTATACATGCTGAAGGGAGTAGGAGAGGCTTGATCCTGAACATCTCCAAAACTGAACTATTCTGACCCACTGCTGATTCAAGAAGCCTACTAGATGGAGTCTTCCCTGCTGATATTAGCAGGCCTATGATGGGAGTCAAGCTTTTGGGTGACCTAATTAGCCTGGACTTGCAGTTCTGTAGAGATTTTTTGCAGAAAAGAGTGGAAAAGACTTTACAGCTTATGGAGATCTTGAAGAAGCTGCAGGACCCTCAGTGTGAGATACTCCTCTTGCGCAACTGTGCAGGTGTCTCCATGTTATATTTTACAATGAGGACCACTAGACCCATGGATCTCCAGACCCCTGCTGCCATATATGACCAACATCTCCAACAGTTCCTTAGGCATCTAGCTACAGGTGATGGAACAGGTTTTGGCCCCCTTCAATTGCACCTAGCAACCCTTCCCATGAAGGATGGAGGGTTGGGTGTCTACACGATGGAAGACACCATCCATTACTGTTATTTGACATCTTATGTCCAGACCAATCAGTTGCAGGATATCATCCTTAGAGCCCACCCAACAACAGAAATACCCAAGTGCTTCCATCAGGCCCTATCCAGGTTCATTCAAGTTTGTGGCCTGCCTTCTTCATTCAATATCAAAGCTTCTGCCCCAAGCCCAATGCATTCTCTGGCAGCTCTCTACTTTGATGGTGTACCCACCAGATTTTCCATGACTGACCGGGCTAGCAACCTATGGCAATGCACTAAACTGACCCAGGCCCAAGACTACCTCAAGGTTGTTCCAAAAGCTGGGCTGAACCAAGCAATTGGGCCTCGGAAGTTCCGGACTGTACTTTGTTACAGGCATGGAATTTCCATGTTTGCTGAGAACAATGTTTTCCCCTGCTACGGTAGAGCCATGGACGTCTTCGACGACCACGCGTTACATTGCGCCAGCGAAGTGCGCATCAAGTTCAGACATGATTTGGTGCGGGACGTGGTTGCGGACATGTGTTACAGGGATGGTGTTGCTGCACGCAAGGAAGTCAAACTGGGCTTCCTGTCGGACGATGAACACTCTTTGCGGCCAGCGGACATCCTAGTATACAACTGGGAGAATGCCCGCGATGTCTGCTTTGACGTCACTGGGGTGTCCCCTTTTACAGGAGGAGGGAGGGTCGTTTTTTCGCCGGGCCAAGCCATATCAAATGCAATTGCTCAGAAATGCAACAAATACCTAGATAAATACGAAGCACATGGATATGGCCTTGGCGTGTTGGCGTTTACTACACTTGGTGAACTAGGAGAAGATTTGATAGTTTTTGTAAAGAGATTGCAAAATTGTATAGCAAATGTCGATTATAATTATAAAATCAACAACTCTCTTTTCTTTAGATTATGTATCGTTATCCAAAAAGAAGTAGGAGCACAGCTTGTAGCTAGGCTCTCCTGAAGCTTCCTCCACCAAAAGCTCATCTGGATTTCCATCCATGAGCAGATAATTTGTCGTTCAGAGGCTCTGATGGATACAACCTACAAAAGTTCTTAGATCTACTGCAGTTTATAGGGATATGGTTCAACTTCCTATGGCGGTGGCAACAATTTTGGTGTTCTTCAAACTCTGGTTTTGGATTAAAGCAATCAATCCTAACTCAATACGCTTCCCTGGAGTATAAGAGGTTTATAATCCTTGGGGTCAAGTAATAATTAAGGTGTGATATGAAGTTGTTGGTGTTCTCTTACTGATTCTTATCGGTTCTGATTACTTACTAATATAGGTTTTCATTCTCTATTTTTAATCGCCACTGTCCCAATTTCTCACTAACTTCTTACCCTAGAGTTAATCTTCCTTTCTCGCTAGAACCCTTGTCTATTCAGAAGAAATCTTGCGCTAATCATTGTTAGGATTATTGAGTTACCCAAAGTTTTTCTTGGATTTTACTGTCGGTTGTTCATAAATTTGTTTTGCAAACCTTTAACTTTTCCTATTTAAACTCTGTAAAATTTGAGTCTTTTACTCTTATGTATTGTGCATCTCATGCTCTTCTATCCTAAATCTAATTTCTCAAACTTATCATTTCTTTCTTAAATCAGTTTCAAATCCTAAACCCTCTCTCTGTAGCTTTTCAGCTGTTGGTTTTTAAATCATCCTGTTTGCAGCTGCCTTGCATGGTGATGTGTCCCATCTATTAAATCATTTCAAAAATCCTTGAACCGTGTCTTTGGTAGGTTTGTTGCTCCTGTTGCCAGAAGTTCTCCTGTTGTTTGAAATTCACTTCTGTTTTTTTGGAAGGTTCAAAGAGGCCCCTCTGTTCGTAAAACTAGCCCTGTAATTTCTTTTTCCGTCTTCTTCTTGAGTATGATATGCATAGGGTTTTATCTTTAGGTTTTTGGAGAGTTTTTGGAGAGTTTTTGGAGACATGTTTCATTTATATTTTGGGAGCATTTTGATGACCTTTTCAATGGATTTTCATCTGGGAGCACTTTTATCCCTATAGAGCTTCCCCCATTTGGTATGCCTAGAACCAGGTCTATATCTACTCTTCAGACAGATAAATGTACTGGGGGTGGTTCACAACAGGATGGCTGGTTCCATTGTCCCTTTAGGGACTTTGATGGATGCACCAATGGAGTAGGGGGGTTGAGTAGATCTGGTTTCCTCATACATCTCCATGATAAGCATCTTTCTTCAGAGGAGTCCAAGGTACTTTGCAGAGATAGAACAGGTTCAGACTCAGGTATATTCTGTGCTTGAGAGCTTTTCTTGGGTAGCCTTCAGATGTGGCTATGCACCCAGTGCATGAACATCTATTCCTGGAAGAGGCCTTGCAGGATGCATGAGGGGAGTCTTATACCTAGGCCATACAATGGAGTCAGTGCTGACTTCTTGGTGTATGGTATGGACAAACCCTCTGCAGTCTCAACAGAGCCAATGGATGCTGGGGAATTGGATGCACCTTTAGGATTGTCAGTGGACATGCTTAACCATGCCTTCAAGGTGAACATCAGAACTGTTGCTAGCATCCCAACTTCATGCAGGCTAAGTTTTTCCAGAACTTTGAAGGCCACTCTAGATAGAGTTATATCCAGCCCACAGGATCTTGATGGTTGGATACATCTTCTCCTCCTCCCTGTTTATACCTTGAGCCTGTATGCCCCAAAAGCTCAATGGAGGAAAGGTCAGGCACCAGGAGGAGGTTACAATCCAGCAGGATAGCTCAGGCCATTCTCCAATGGAATGACAATGGCTGTCTCAATTTGGTGCATACCCTACTTGAGCAGCTGAAGCTTCAGAAGAACAAACCCAACAAAAGAAGGTCAGGTGGCTCCAACCTTGCAGCTTGCAAGAAGAAGTTGAGCTATGGCCAATACACAGTTACCATGAAAGTCTTATCTTCCAGTGGTGTGGCTCCTAACACACAAGATACACTTTTAGAGTTCAGGAAGAAACATCCCAGTGCAGCCCCTCCTAGCATTCCAGCTTATCCCTGTGCAGGATGATGCTCTCAGGGTGGATAAAAGTGTTGTGTTAAGTCATAAATGGATTCCCCAAAGGTACATCATGTGGAAGGGATGGCCTCAGGGCCAAACACCTTCTTGATGCACTTTGTGACCCTGCCTCAGCTGTAGCAGATGAACTACTCACCTCCATCACAGCAGTAGTCAATATTTGGTTGGCAGGGAAGTGTCCAGTTGAGTTGGGGGAGTACATTGCTAGTGCCCCCCTTACTCCCCTTCTCAAACCAGGTGGGGTGCTCAGACCCATACCTGTAGGGACCATCTGGAGAAGATTATGCTCCAAATTGGCAGCCTCAGCAGTGTGCAAGGACATGGATGAGTATCTTGGGGATTTCCAGCTGGGATTTGTAGTCTAATGTGGTGGGGAAGCAATCCTCCATGATGTTAATAGACTCTTGGAGTTGCAAGGTATATCACTCACCAAGTGTATGCTTCTTATAGACTTTAGGAATGCATTTAACTTGGTTGACAGGTTAACTATGGTTAATGAAGTTAGGGTCAGATGCCCCAGCATCTCAAGGTGGGTTGAATTTTGCTATGCTCAACCTGCCAAGTTATATTTTAATGATTCCATCCTTCAGTCAACAATAGGGGTCCAACAAGGTGACCCTTTGGGACCTTTACTTTTTGCTTTAAACCTCCATCCCCGCATCTCCAAAATTGCCTTAGAATGCAACTTAGATATGTAGGCATGGTATCTTGATGATGGAACCATTGCTGGTGACACCTTGGAGGTGGCCAGGGCTCTCAATGTCATTGATTCTGAAGGTGGCAAAAGAGGATTATTCCTCAACATCTCCAAAACAGATGTGTTTTGGCCACAAACTGATCTCAGAAGCTTGGAGGAGGGGACCTTCC
Organism: Papaver californicum; assembly: GCA_023531435.1. Lineage (NCBI taxonomy): Eukaryota > Viridiplantae > Streptophyta > Magnoliopsida > Ranunculales > Papaveraceae > Papaver > Papaver californicum. The sequence goes on from JAJJMC010012129.1 coordinate 4,708,365, forward strand.
CAGTAGACATTGGCATACCCAAGACAGGGGTGAAGTTGCTAGGTGACCCTGTTAGCTTGGACACCAAATTTTGCAGTGATTTTGTACAGTGCAGGGTTGAGAAGGCTCTGCAGCTTATGAACACCCTGAAGTTCCTATAAGATCCGCAATATGAGCTTCTCCTCCTTTGCAAATGTGTGGGAGTATCCAAGTTATACTTCACTATGAGGACCACTAAGCCTCAGGCCCTCCAATCACCTACAACCCATTATGACCAGACTCTACATCAGTTCCTTAGACACTTGGTAACGGGAGATGGGCCTGGGTTCGGTCCTTTACAGCAGCGCCTCGCAACCTTACCAATAAAAGACGGTGGGCTTGGAGTTTACACTATGGAGGACACAACCCATTTTTGCTATCTGGCCTCTTATACTCAGCCACTCCAGCTACAGAACTCGATCATTAGATCTCTCCAGGTAACAGACACTCATCCCTGTTTCCAACAGGCGTTATCCAAATTTACCCAATTCTACGGGTTTACTTCTTCTTTCGACATCAAGGCGGCATCCCCAAGCCCAATGGCACATTGGAAGCCCACTACTTTGGCGTTGTTAAGAAGAGTATCCTCACCAGGTTCACTATGTCTGACCGGGATAACATTTTATGGCAATGCACTAAGATGGACCAGGATCAAGATTTCCTCAAAGCGATCCCCATATCTGGGTTCAACCAATCAATTGGGCCTCGACAGTTCCGGGCCGAAGAACAATGTATGTTCCTGCTGCGACAGAGGGATAAATGTTTTTGGTGACCATGCTTTTCACTGCGCCAACGAGGTGGGGCTCAAGTTCAGGCATGACTTGGTCCGAGACATGGTCGCTGACATGTGCTTCAGGGCAGGTGTGTCGACGCGGAAAGAGGCGCCTTTGGGATTTTTGGGGGACGATAAGCATTCCCTACGGCCAGCGGATATCCTTGTACATAATTGGGAGAATGGTCGGGATTCAGCTTAGACGTCACCGGAGTGTCCCTTTTCACACGTGGCCTTTTCGCCCGGTCAAGCTATTTCGAACGCTATCACCCGGAAACGCACCAAATATATGGACAAGTGTGTGGCTCACGGATACGTACTGGGTGTGCTGGCCTTTACGACCCTATGTGAGAGGACACAATTATTTTTGTAAAGAGGTTGCAGAACTGTATAGCTAGCTTTGATTACAACCACAAAATCGGCAACTCACTTTTCTTCAGACTAGGGTTAGCGATGCAAAAAGGAGTGGGAGCCCAGCTTGTGGCTAGGCTTCTTTCTGTTTCAGTGTAAATGCCTTTTTCATCCAATAAATTTCTCGTTTTATAATAATAATAATAAAAAATAAATAAAATAATGAATTTTCTTTTTCTAGGGTTTCCAATTGTTGCTCATGTTTTATGTGTTTCATCTCAATTTCATATCTCAATGCTCCAATTTCCATGTTTGTATGTAATTATTTTTTCATGTTTAATAATCGATAATATGATAGAAATTCTCTTAGGTTTGAGCTTTGCAATTCTGATTTTATGTGTGTTTTATCTTTTTTATACGAATATCGGGTTTTCGGTGATATCCTGAGTTTGTTTGGAGGTATTTTAGAAAAATGAGTACTAGTTTCAAATCTTAATAGTTGTAATATTTGAAAAATGTTTGATATAATAATTATATGCATAAAATTTGGAACCGATGTTTCAACGACATCTCCCTGATACAAAGTTGTATCAGTGTCCCGGTCCCGACCGAGACAATCCGAAATCCGATATTGACTATATTGCTCTCTACCTGATATGTTTTTTGATAGTGGTAAAAAGGTTCGTTCAAGACTTGTGAAGATTTGGATTTAAACCTAATTTCTAAGACTAAAAATAGCAAAACTCAAATAAAATTGATAACAAGATTTAGAGAAAACTAAGGCTAAGATTCCATTATTTTCCAATTTTTAAAGTGATTTAATTCAATAATTATAATTATGCAATTCATACGTTTAATTTGATTCTAAAATATTGCAACAAGTATATTTTCAAAATAACAATTGTATATCGAAAGCATGGAACATAAAAAACCCTAGGCCAAGCATGTATCATCAAAAGAAATCACAATTGTTTAATGAAAATCATTAAATCAATTTTTAACCAAGGAAAATAATCATAAAAGAATTGCATAAATTAATTAAATAAATGTTACCATATAATTATTGGAAAAATAGCTTCCTCCGTCGCCTCGGCAATGGGGTTTAGCTCGTCATAGTAATCACTCGCTCAAAATAATGGTCCATAGCACAAAAGGGTTACAAGAAGATGGAAATAAAATAACACAGGGGATTTGCAACGTTTATAAGCGTTACAAATTCACTGTTGCAGAGAAAGTGTTGTTCATTCAAATTATACGTTACAGATGGAATTGTTACAAAATTTGAGAGAAGAACGACAGTTTCTTACAGACTTTTGTTCTTCGTCTTCTTCTTCCCTGCAGGTGCAGAGAATTTTTCTGCAACTTTTCTTTATTCGATTCTCACTCTCTAAAACTTCCCCCAAACTTTCGATATCCTTCTGAGACTCCCCAACACCTTATATATACATCACCAGCACCAAAATCCTCGAGTTTAATGGAGAATATCTCCAGAATCTTTTTTTTCTTTTCATGGGAATTATTTCCCATTTTTATCTCCTTTACGCATTTATCCTCGGCCGTCACACTCCATACACGCTCCTTGATTGAGTTCAACTCTATCTAGCCACACACCATTCACATAAAACTCGGGAAAAAGTGAGATATTCCCGTGTAATATGTTTTCTTCATTCCACGTAATATTTCCCTTTTTTTTTCGAATCGAAAGGACTTACCAGTCCTGTTTTATCTTAATAGGCCATGACATGTCCAAATCCAACAAGAATTCCGAGAAAAACTCTTCCAAATTTAATCCCGCAAAATCGATTTTCAAAAAGAATTTTTCCCGTCAAAAATTCTTTAGTAATTTCTCTGGGTGCCTTTAGTAATTTTTTCGAGCCGATTTTTCAAAAAATGTTTATTTCCCAAAAGCCCCACAAGCACATAAAGTAACACAATTAGTACAAAAATGATCATTATCAATATATAGAATTTAGATAAAATAGACACACAAATGTGTCTATAAAATACCCCCAAACTTATCATTTGCTAGTCCTCGAGCAAATCTAATATAGAAAATCCTAACTCACTGTCGCAGGCATCGCGATTGCACTTAGCGTGTGCAATAAGCCTTTAAACCCCTAGGTGGCCCTAGTGGACGAGTTTTATCTCGTGAGGGTTTACAAGAGATATACCCACATAACCTTTACTCCAAACTCTAGCTACTTGTGAACGATTGAGGGTAGACACTAAACTTGCTATTTAGTTGGATACAAAAGTCTTTAGCTATGGGAGGAATTACCCTGTTTTGAATCCAATTGATGTACACGAGTTTTTACTCAAGCGTACTAAAAATTCATATATAAGCAAATAGAGCACTACTCAGAAAGTCGTAAAATGGACCACGATACTCGGAATCTAACAAATTTCAATCACATAAATAGATTTAAAAGATGGATATGAAGATGATGAAGTTTGCACATGTTGACTAAGGTGAACGGTGTTTCCATATCTGTCTGAAGGTCAGTGCCAGGATGAATTCTAATGGATTCAGATATGCTCCTACTGGTCTTAATCCTTATACTAATATCGACTCAGATGGTATATACAAGGGCCCGAACGATCGACTTATTGAAAATAAAACAATTATTTTACTTTTTTTTTTCATTCGGTCTAAATAAAATATAACAATGGGGCTTGATCTCAATTACTCTGCTTCGTCCGAACACCGATTATAAGGCGATGCTGGAGCCCCACCAAATCACTTAGAGAAACATAAAAGTTACAAAAGTAAAAACAAAAGGTGATATGGTGACGTCTCCGAGATATGGTGACGACTATCATTTTATTTCTAACACCTGAGCTTTGTCCTTTTATGAATAGACCAGTTAGTTGGGTCCCTCAACTTCTAAAGACAAGAAGTTTGTTTCCATCTACTTAGAATGGTCATTGTCATCCTGAATTGTTCACAAATTTCTAGATTTTTGGATTTTTTGGTACAACTAAAATTTTAATTTTTCTCCCTTACCCCAAACTTAAACTGAACATAATCCTCGATGTTCTAAAGATAAATGTTTAAAAGCATGAAAATAGAAACAATCAAAGTAATAGGGATATGGAAAGATCTTACCAGCACCGTGTACTAAAAGCATATGGGTTGCCTCCCATAGAGCGTTAAGTTTAAAGTCTTCATCCAGACCAAGAAAGGATTAGTCACAATTTACGAATCATATAATAATAATCTGAATAATTGCGTATCCTTGAAGTCAATTGAATTTGACTCACTCAGTTGACCACAACGGAGCATATGAGAGTGGTGGTCATTTTTAAGAAAATATGTCGATTTAAATTTTATAAAATAATCATATTTAGTTTCAAAAATTAAAAATTGACACATTTGAAGTTGAAACATTCCAACATTTGGAAATAAAATATTAGTGGGATAACAAAATCTATCATGGTATTATGGACCGGGTAAACTATATCAACCAGAGGATGGGTTTCTAACAACTGAATTTCTTTTTGGACAAAATTAGGCTCAGGAAACAGTTCTTGAAGATAATCTCTTAACATGGTAGAGGCACAAATGTCAAGTCCTAAGTGAGGGACCTTTATAAGAGTCAAAGGTACACCACGGGGAGAATGGTATTCACCCCAAACTTAGAATATTCAGTATTCTTGGATAGACTAGCCACAATTTCCCTAATTTTTAGATCGTCATATTCCTGAAATTTTTTAATTTCTTCTTCTAGGTTATAATCAGGTGGTGCATCCTCACTCATATTTAAAATCTCTACGAGTCTATCATCTTCGTTAGGGACTATGGTCTTTGAATCGTTGGACTCTAAAACACTATTCTCGGAATAAACTCGTTCCTCTAAACCATCATCATCTTCATAATAACAAGGAAATATTTCACCGTCTATAACAATGGTATCTCTAGTTAAATCCTTTTCCTCTCGAATAAGCAAATAATCATCAATATTATTGGAATTGAAACTAGAAACATCATTATTATCTTGAAGGCTCAATTGTTGTAAAAATTTCCTTATCATTATGACTACGGATTTCAATTTCCTCATCATCAAATAATATGAAGATGATTGAACCTTATCTAAATAAGTAATGTCTTCAATTCTATCCTCGCCCTCTAAATTAGGTAAGTATTCAACATTATTATCAAGGGTAAAATTAGAAACACTATTTTGGCAATTAAGTTCATTTTGAGCGATATTATTATTTTTCCAGTCATCTTCAATTTCTCCAAAGGTCTCATGAATTTCTTCTTGCACTATGTCTCTCTCACATGATTTTTCAGTAAACTGCTTAACAGACATAATAATCATTATTTGAGATTCGCGCGTAGTTTCAATTAATTTCTTAAGTGTTTCTTCTAAAGAAAGACTACAGGAAGATATGTGTGGCACTGAACTCTCATACTTCTGTTCAGTTTCAACGGATTAATTGAGTTCATCATTCAAAGAAACGGAAGAATTAAGAAATTGAGAAGTTTCCACGAAACGCCGGAGGGTATTTTCTAAAGATGGAATTTCATAATATGAATTATGTGGCAATTGTTTGACTAAATCATCCCTATGTGACCTTTATAAAAAAATTCCATTATTATGTCAGAGTTACGTGAACTTTCAGTCAACCTCTTGAGTGAATCTTCTAAAGAAAGACTTTGATCATAAGAAATATTTTGTTGTAACTACTTCATTAAATCCTCCAAATATGGAGAATAAACATTTTGCTCATGATATTGCTCGTTTACCTGTTCGTACGACTGGTGGGCGTGTGAATAGTAATTGGGATCACTATAGTATAAAACGTAACCTCCAGAGGGTTGGTAGTGGTTACAAGTAATATCTACATTATGGTCATAGTACGGGTAATGTCCATTTTGTAATTTAGGTCGATATTCATTGTATTGGTCATCATAATACCAGTTCGACATTTTTTATTTTATTTTTGGTGCACGTGCAAATGCAAGGTTGACTACAATAGGTAAACTCAGGCTACCTTAGCACAATATACCTACAATCAAAGACTGATCAAAGGTACGAGGCTAAGGCTTGTGGAATTTCGAGTGATAACGCCCATAGGGTTCAGTGTACTACTCCACGTGTTTTTCTAATAATCAGTAGTGGACGATGCAAATGATGTGTGTGAACGTGTTTTTTTTATATACAAAATAAAATACTAAAAATAAACAAGCAAACAAACAAAATATACAAGTCCAAAAATAAGAAATAAGGAAAAGAAAAACTAACAAAAATAACTAAAATCTTGGATTTTCTGCACTATTGTAGGCAAGTCCAACTTTCCACCTTTTGTTTCAAGTAAAACCTGCACACCAAAAAAAACCAAGAATACTCAAGTGAAATCTAAAAGATAAAAAATAAAAATAAATAAATAGAATAAATAAATCCTAAACTAAACCTAAATTTTTTTCTAAAACTCTAACCTAAAAACAAGTCCGCGTCGGCGGCGTCAAAAACTTGATGGTATTTTTATAATGTTAGACCGCAAGAGCGCGGATGTCGATGAGACAGTATGCAAGCATGGGTTATTCCACAGGGATTTAGAAATTACAAACTCTAACCTTTAATTAAATAATATGCTAGTGACAAAATATGGTTTGTTGATTTTATTCTAAAACTCTAAACATGCTTAAAATACTAAGTTGATTGACAAATAAAAGAAAACCTAGGATGTTGAGATTCCATCACAATTATGCTTACTAGATGTTTACAATCATTTTCTATAATTTTCTCAAAATAATACTCAAAACGATTTCGGACTAAATGTTACGTTTTGGAAGATATGGAATTTTAATCTAATTACTTTTCTCAAAAAAATAATAATTTACTTCACTATAGAATATTATTCTTTACCAAGAATTAATAAATCAATTATTTAAGCATTAAAGAACACATGAAGAAATTATTAGAAATATTAATCAAGAAATAGGGCCAAGAAAAATTGTTATAGAAAATAATTAAAATATGCTAGCAAACACAATAGAACTTCATCTTTAATCCTAAGTGAGGGTTCTAGCTACTCATGAAAAAAAGAATGGAAGAAACTAGAGAAGAAACCATTTTATTGACAATTTTAATAGAAATTACAATAAAGAACTGATCAGATGTGTCGTAAAATGAATAAAATCTTTTAATGATTTTACGACTGCTTATAAGTGCAGTTGAATAAAGCACAAATCTTTGGTGTGTTAAAGCCCAATTCTGTCGCAGGTACTATTCAAGAAACTGTTGCTAAAACCGTTGAAGACAAGAGTATAGATCATGGTTTTTAACAACAGTCCCTATCTTTAGCAACGATTTCTTCAACCTAACTTTTCTGCAACGGTTTCTTTAATGTTTTAGTAACAGTTTCTTCATCTTCTTCACGAGCAGTTTTATTTATTTTTTTCTAAAATTTTTTCTTTGTGTTTCTAGCAGCAGCCAACCTCACCTTTCTCTTCTAATCGACTCCCTATTTATAGCACAACGCCAATCAATCCATTATCTTCATAAAATCTTCTCTCTTTTAATGAGAATAATCTCGGATCGAGATATTATCTCTCGGTCAAATTTCCTTTTCTGATTTTATTCTTCTCGATCTTTCTGAGTTGTATGATTCTTTATAAGATTTTGTTTCCAATATGCTAGATGAAATCAACTCAGAGAATATCTTCAAAACTGCCGAGAAGCAAGAAAATATTTTCCTTTCCTTTATTTTCAAGAACCTGTTTTATCATCATTAGATTTTCTTTCAAGTCTCAAATTCTCGACCGATTGTGATTTTATTTCCTTTTCACATACATTGTTTCCTTATTCAACTATCTCACAGAATATCTCTTTCTCCCGAGATTTTTTTCCCCTTATTTTCTCTGAGAAACAACAACAGCCGATAAAGTTTGATTTTTATTCGCCTATGTACTGATTTTTGACGTGTTTCAAACTGTGTATGTATCCTTTTATTAAGGCAAGAATATTCTTGCCTTAAAACCTCAAAACTCGTTACTACATTCACACAGATAGAGAAGTAATTTTCCCGTCCATTTTCATTTCAAACTTTGAGAGGGTGGTTCCCTTATCCAAACAATGGGTGCCTTTATCAATCAAGGTGGGTGCCTTTAATAATTCTTCATGGGTGCCTTTAACACTTTTTTGGGCTATTTTTAACACTTTCAAGCCATCTTTTTTTATAATTGTTTATTCTTCCAAAATACCTATAAATACAATAAAATAACATTATTAATATAAAAATTGAGTAATAGCAATATAAATATGAGCTTAAATAAGACACAAAATTGTGTCTATCAACAACGCAGATACATCTTTCTCTAGAATACGGTAGTTCTCGGGATTACCTATGAAGAAATAGCCATACTTCTTCCATATTTTGGTATACAACTCAGCATAAGCGAAAGACAGTGAAACCTCCGACACATACATACCCAAGTCGAGTCCTACTAAACTTGAAGTCAAAGATAACTCCAGCGTTTGGGTACTCAAGCGGAATAGTTTCCATCACATCAACATTCTGTACAACAATACCACTCGAAGTACTCTCTCCAAAAGTTGCATTGGGGAGAACCTGTTCAGGATTCTGGGTTTGGGAAGACACATTACAAGTAGTGTAGTTCACGAGACATTATAAAGTAAACTTACTTGAAGTTGCAACAAGCTGTCAGAAGTAGAAGGCATTGAAAAATACGACTTGACACAAGGTTCTTCATCTCTAGATTCTTCAATTACTTCAGTATGGGACGATATTTCAGGGCCGATGTTATCTTGGTCTACTTCTTCAGTACTCCCAATCACAATATTGTTTTCCGATACTAGGATATACGTATTGCTCGGCATCTGAAAGCAACAATTACTCACAAAAGTAAAAATTTATCAAGCTCAGTAAAACGAAAGATTATGTGACTTGGTAACAAAAGTTTACTTACGACATAAGGAACTGAAGCACCAATAACAGCTGGGACGCCAAACCTGAAAAGTCGAGTACTCAAGTCACCCTGACGAGCCACGCTCCCAAACTATGCAAAGAAGCTCGTCAGTATAAGATATAGATTTATTTCATACAGAGAGGAAGAACAAGAGAAAATACAAGATGCTTACTTTCTTCAACTACCCGGCATAATCATCCGTGGTCTCTTCTCCCCATACCGAGGAACGATTTTCGGTGCAAGATAATCTGGGAACCACTACTGCAGGAAAACGAATCAAACATTTAATTGTTGAGTAAAAAATCACAATTAAATAGAAAGGGATTTCACATACCTGTGTCAAGATAATGATCGAATCAAGTCTTACTCCAGAAGTAATCTTCAATTTGGTCGATCTGCTAACTCCTCTCTAGAAGGCACACCACGTATATCAGAAGGCTTACTGGTCATAAACTGCTCAAGAAGTATAAATTGTGCGTTCCAAAAGCTGGTATATTCATCAGTGGCACATCCTTCCCTATTATCCTGGAGGAAAGGAATACTTCAACCAGAAATGGTATCTCAGACTGCTGAAGCTCATTTACAGGAGGCACCGGGGTACGAAAACGAGGAATAGATTGATCAAAACCCATTTGCCGAGCCGCCCTATCAATATTATAACTTTGCACGGCGTACCCATCGGAGCATACAGTAAGAATATATCCTGGAATGTAACTGTTCATGGAAGTAACCTCACCAACTGTAGAAATATTGCTCTCATCTCTTGAGCCAGAACGCAAGACAATATCAGGACTCTTAGCAAAGGTCTCCAATGGAATCACGTGCTGAAGCTTCAAACCCCAAGGTATAAAATTCACCTTTTTTTCATTGTCTATTAAGCTAACAAGACTAATAGAAGAAGGTTTCTTGTTACTCCAACGAAGTATTCTAGCATACTCTATTTCTATACCCGGAAAAGAGGGCTTGGTCTTCGACGCATACTCAGGAAAATGTTCCCACAACCAGGATTGCATAAACATAATAGGAATAAAAGACTCTACCTTGGCATGGCTGTTAGAAATACTCATGTCACGAATAAAGGAATCCAAATGACAATATAAAGAGCCTAGAAAAAAGCTACCAAGAAGAAGGGTCCTTCCACCAGCAAGTTCAACAACAAGCGAAACAAGTCCAGACTTCAACCGACCTCCGGGAGAATCTTCGAAAACATCTCTGGAAACCCAAAGAACAAGGAATGCAACAATGCATAAAGGATCGTCAACAGCAAGGCCATCAACACTTGAACTCCCATTCCACCAGCGGTCAATCCAAGATGAATAATCTTTGTTGTCACAACGGCCAGACTTCTGTAGAGCTTTTATCTTCTGAGAAAGGATGGTACGATGTTCCTTCTCCTTCTCAGACCATTCAAGTGGGATACTACCAACAACAGGTAGTTGCAATAAGACCGCCACATCTTCTAAAGTAATGGTTAGCTCACCCCAAGGGCATACTATTGAATGGGATGGACCACACCAATGAGAAGCAAATGCAAGCATACCTTTCGTGTCTTTATTAAGTCTCATAGTTTCGGACACTCGCACAACATGGAGTATCTTAGCATTTTCCAAAACCTGCATCACCTGAGGATTCTTTAACATAAATTTAGCCTATCCTGTTCATCCAGGCGAAGGAATTTGCGTCTTAAAATCAACAAATGAGGACATGTGTTCCCTTCTCTGCAAACAACACCTGACCATAGCTAGCGTATAAACACTTCGAGGCTGAACAAGGCTGTTAAATGTTTGGAATAAAATTGCCAGCATAGTCAGGGCCAACAAACTCCTCAACAACACCATCAAAGAACTCATCATGAATATTGGGCACATCGTCTAGAAGAATAACATCAGAACTTCCGCTTCCACCATAGCTAGAAGCAGTGGTAGCAATATCTTCGTGATTATTTGGCATCTGCGATTGGTTTGAATAATATTCACGTCAACAACTGGGCAATCATGTGCAAGGTATGATTCTATTCTATGCAAATACATGCTTATATATGTATATATATGTATATATATTAAAAATCAACATCCAGGAAAATAGCAACAAAATCTAGCGTACCTGGTTAAAGCTCAACGCTATAGTAAAGTCGATGAAGAATTATCACAATTAAAGACAAAATTGTGGAAGTGGAGCTCACCTGCAAGAGGAAGTCATTACCAAGTCAGTAGCATGTTTATGCAATAAAATAAGCAAAGGCAATTGAGCTAGTGAGTTAACACTCATGTTAAAAAAAAAAGAATGCGAGTGTTTACTCAAGTCAAAAAAGAAAACGTGAAACAGAAACTCACGTAAAAAAAATGTTTACCTGGTCGGTGCCAGAATCCGACAGGAAGTAGCCGGCGGTGACTGGCTAGTGGCGCTGACGACGGGAGAAGAGGCTTCTGCTGGACAGGAAGAGATGTGAGGTGATGGAATCGGTGATGATGGGAGAAAATAATAAGAAGGGTTTACTCCTTTTATAGTGATTGGTTTCCAAGTTTAGGTCAAACAAGGATTTCCTAATTGAAACCATGCTCTTGTGCCGCACACGGGCCAATTTCGGTCTCTCATCATACAAATCCGTCACGCTTTGCTATTTTACGCTCCCCAGACGATGTTCCATCATCTTACAGGCGCTATTACGTCAACTATTACTCCTTCAATTATTCAACATCGTTGGAGCGTCATTAAATCAGAATATCTGGTAATGTGCGACAAACTAAAACTTGTTGATTATTTTAGTAAGATAGTATATATGCAAATCACCGTCTAGTGCTTACCACAAAACACATTACTGTTCCGCACTAAGCAGGGGACTTAATGCTGATGGTGATTTTTTGACAAGGAAGAAAATTGTAATACTTTCTTTATAATATGGCTTTTCTCCAAGCTGCAGAAGCACAAAATAAATATACATAATTTCCTGACAAGCATCAGAATTATGAATACTATTTTTATCCTACATTCTGTAAGAAAATCGAGAAGGGATACTCAGCTCCTGACAAAATTAGCCTTGAAGCCCTTTTTGCATATGTAAGCATTACAGAAATTTCAGAGTTGTAATCAATTAAATCCGCGTTATTTCACATGCATCTATGCGAACTATTTGTATAAGACAGAATACGATGATTATACAAAATTGCAAACATTCAGAATAGAGGCTAAGCCATATCTGAATGAAAAACGCTAATTAGGTGCATACCATCTAACTGCAGAGTCGTATCAAGCATAACTTCAAGTTGCAAACTTCCACAGCTGAATCTCTTGAAAATGTTTTGTATGCACTACATAAAAAAAGCTAAGCATAAATGCTAACATTAGATCTCATACAATTGAGAAACCCTAAACAGGCCATAAATATGGTCACAACATTAAACGGATGCCAAAGCTAGTGGTGCACAAGCAATAACCATGACACTAGCAAGTGCCAGCCTTAGCGAACCCTAGCCACACTCCCAACACCAATGAGCAACATGCACATGTGCCAAAAGGCTAAGAAAAAGCTAAAAAGACAAAAAAAAAAAACTAACAAATCGTGCGCCAAACAGGCCATAGCGCCATAAGCGCTGAGATATTTCCAACGCTAATGAGTTACCGCTGAGAAGCGCTAATGTTGGGCTAGCTCCAACGTTAACTTAACGGGAAATGTTGTAAATGCTGGGAAATGCTGGTAAATGCTGGAAAGCTCTAGAAAATGTTGGGAAACTCTGGGAAATACTGGGAAACTCTAGCTCCAGCGCTTACTTGTTAGCTCTGGCCTTCTCCACCATTGCTGGCATTTTCCTTCTTTTGCGGTGCTAACTTTGTTAGGCCTTTCCAGTAAAATCATGGTTAGTGCTAGGACTATCCTGAGTCCACGACTTCTCTGATTCCTACGAGAAACCAAATCATGTTACATGGGGGGATTATTCATGGGTTTTGGTATGGTGGTTACATCAACGTGGGTGCAAGCCATTAACCCCATGATTCCCACTTCTCTATTTCTTCATTACTCCCACAACTTTACAAGGAAAGTACGTGTATTCCCAACTATTATAAATAGGCTCCTTAGCCCATTTCAGAAAGGACAACAAGCTTACAATTCTCATAAGCTCTGTGATTTTTCCTAATAGTTCTGCAACTCTACATACTGTTCAATACACACAATTCCTTCAACTTCCTTTGCTTTCCTCCCCCTAAGATCAACCCATTTCCTCTCATCGTGACCGAAGCAGGACGGAACGGATACTATCGTGGTTTAGGATGGCTCTGCACGATTTTGGTTTCCGAATCTAAATAAAGTACTTCTACAGTACATTGTTTTGCCTAGAATTAATTTTAAGGTACTAACACATATGAAAGAATTCAGGTTCGAGAGCGATTGAATGTTTCGACTTCTGCCTCACCAATAGGGTTTTATAAATTTGCATTCAAAAGACGCACTTTTATGGTTCTCATGTGTGCAAGCAGGAATGAAGATAGAAACCCTGCACACGTTGAATGGTGGGAAGAGAAAACCTTCCGAATTATATCTGAATATCCCGTAGAAACGTTGGAAGAAAAATATCTATTTTATGTTGATCCTTACGAAAGGAAATCAACCATTATGCAAGGATGGGAATGCTCACTCACCTTCTCACCTAATCTACAATCAACAGCACTCTCACAGCATCCCATAGAAACGTCTTCGGCTTCGGCTTCAACTGTAGATGATGAACTCTTGAACTTCATTAAACTTCGACAACTTCTAACTCTTTTACTCAAATTCTTGTTGCTTAAAACTTCTTTATAGATATCTTCTTTTTCACAGCCTATGAATAAATATAAAAAGAAATATACACTAAGCAAATAAAATATTTTTTTTCTGCTTCTTTTTTATATATTTTTTTCTGATTAATTTTTTTTAATATTTTTTTTAATATTTTTTTTGAGACAAGAAATATGAAATACAAGCTAAAAGAATAATACTGAAACTAATATGGCCGTGGAGAAAGGACTTTACCACTCGATTCTTCATAACTTGTATTGTGTCGATATCATAAACTTCAATAACTCTCATCTTTTGATATTCTTCGCTCTTGTACTTAGTCTTCAACTGGGGTATAGAATTATGCTCTTTGTATTGTTACTTCACTTTGAATCTGAATTTTGCTCTTGTAGTGTTGCTTGTAAACCTTGAACATCTTCAACATTTTTAAAATTTATAATGTTCCGCTTGTTGATGATGATGGTGTTTCTATGGACCTGTTGTTGTCGAGAGAGAGAATGGTGCCAACTGCAAATCAAACTACAAGGTAAGGTTTTTTCGTAATTCTGATGTCACCCTCATGATTGATAGAATTAGAACTCAAGAGATCAAAAAATAGTGTTGAAATGGTACGAGGTTGGGTAAATCATCATTCTACCCAGAATTTACGCAAATGAAACACTCTAAATGAACAATTTAGACAGGTACAAAGATTTGAAGGTTTGATTCCTCACTCATATATGGGTATTGAATCTCTCTAATAATGTGTTCTTTCTTCACCTAATTTGCCACCGACGGTTTAAGTCCCTTTTTGTTAGCACTAGCCTCTCAACAACTAAGAAACCCGAATATAGTTCTCTAATACTTATAAGTTCAGTTATTTCGGTAAGAAATCTGTATGTAAACGTAGCTACAAGTATACTAAATGACTCTAAAATATCTAAAGGTTAGAGGTTTCATGCAAATAGTTACAAAAAAGTTTAAAATTTTCTACCTAAAAGTGAATACTTAAGAATTCTATATGCTTAATCACTCTCACACACTTAAACTTTACATTGTCCTCAATGTAAATTGACTCATCCAATGTAAAACAAGGTGGAAAATCCTATAATGATATGAAAATTCAGAAAAAACAAGAAAAAGTAAAAGCAATACTAAATCAATGGGTTGCCTCCCATGCAGCGCTTGGTTTAAAGTCGTCAGTCTGACTCTCTACTCGCCCGTAGACCAACAATCTGAAAATTTGGGGGTCGACCCATAGAAAAATCTGCAATTCTAACAATAGCTTCACAAGAATATTAGTACAAGAAAATAGAATAGATGTTATCGGCCAATAGAAGTTTCCCCCACACTTAGTTCTTTCCACATTTGGAAGTGGATAGAGAACATAGAATTCGCGAACTTCTATAGGTTCCTCTTTACTAACTTGCATAGTATGAGAATCAAATATTTCCAATGACGGATATTTAGAAGCAAAGTCATTCGACAATACTTCTCAAGCACACACATTCAAGCCAAAACGAGGTAAAGGAAAAGGATCAATAGTCAAAGGTTTAGTCAAACCTTCTAAATTCTCTTGTATTATGAGATCCTCATCTTCCTTGAAGAATTCAAATAAATCACTTACCTCTTGTATATCGTGGTCCTTTATCAAACTTTTTAACCGATCGTTATTAGTTTCCTCCTCAATAAAAATTTCAGCATCAAAATTATCAATATAATCCTCGACAAGTTCAATTGGGCCTTCCACAATATCATTTAATTCAGTTTCATTCTCATATACGACATACTCTTCTTCTTCTTCATCTTGATCCCAGAAAGATTCCATTGTACACCTTTTGGGGATGTCACTATGGATTGGTTCAAATGATGTACTTTCATACTCATCGTCACTATCATAGCTAACATAAGGTTGGTCGTCGATGAATTTAGTGTTTCTAATCTCAAACTCATCCTTTTGAATAGGTAATTGATCATTATTAAGATCAAGAGTTGAGTTAACTACACAATTATCATAAAAATTTCCCCAAGATTGGTGTTTTTCAAGATAGTCATTGATCAAATATGCATTACTAACCGTGGGCATGTGAGAATAGTTCTGATTTTGAGACCAAAATTCTTCTTTATCCCTTTCCTCCTTGTATTGATCAAGACTTCTTCAAATGTTGCTTACACTTTCTTGAAGCTCTTGGAGTGAACCCTGTATTCTTTGTTCGTACTCAATGAAAATAACCTCCAAGCTAGAATGCGTTACCTCCTCACACTTACTCTAGTATCTCTAGGCCAATTTTTTCCCTTTGAATGGGCGAATGATCATAATTACGATCAAAAATTGGGCGAGACATATTATAAGTGGAGGTTATTGAAGAAACTGACTCCATACGTACCATAAATTGTCGCATCTCATCCAACAAACTAGAAGAGACATGAAAAGAAGCACAAGTATCCTCCCCTCCTTGTAATTGTTCACTTACATACCCGTCATAAGAAGGTTGACATGTATGAGAATAATCAAAATGGTAGGTGGAATATTGGTCATTACCAAATGATTGGTTGTGATTATACTCCCCGTAAGGTTGGAAATTGTCATAATGTTGTTGAGGTTGAAAACCGTATTGATTATTGGAATATGCTCCTTCCATGAGAAATAAGTACCTGAAATAAAATTCTCAAGACTAGGTTAGAATCGAAAATAAGAAAGAAAAAATAAAAATAAACTAAAACTAAAAACAAAAACAAAAACAAAATCAAAAATCAAAAATCAAAAATCAAAAATCAAAAATCAAAAACAAATAACAATTCGCCGCCTCCCGGCAGCGATGCCAAAATTTGATGTGTGTCGTACCACTCCAAAATTATTTATACTTTCTCACTACTTAAGATTTATAATGAAGCAAGGGTAAGAAAGGATCGTTCCAACAGCGAGGTCAGGGTTGTTATTTGGTTTCAAAATCTTATGTAAAAGGGGGTATTTTTCAGATTTAATAAAAATAAAATTAAACTAATTAAGAAAGCTAAGAAATTGTAGAAAAGAATCAAAGATGTGAGAATATTGGTTAAGGTTTCGTTTTCATTCACAAAACAAGTTTTATTGTATTAACAAATAGAATTGGTATTTAATCTCTTATTATCAAAAACCCTAGAATACCTTGATCGCAAGAATATCCCGCAAATTTCCTCAAATCATCAACAAACACATTAAAAGATGCGAATATGAATTCTATTATAGAGAACAACCTAACGTGGAAAGCGCACTAATCAAGTTTAATTCCCCAAACGCATTAAGATTCATGAAATCAGACTAATCAATGCAATTGAACGTGGAAACCGCACTAATTCAATTTAACAAAAGTCATGGTTCACATATGATTACAAGGATATATCACTACAAGCTATAACCATATTTATGCTACTTGTAATCAGGAATTTATCATGTTTGCGTATAATAAACTCTAACTTAGCTTTAGATATAAATGTGAGTTCAATCAATTTGTAACTTAACTAAACAAACTATCAATCAATTGGATATTTGTAGTGAAGCATGAACGATAATATTGAGACAAAACTAATTTATTAAACCAAAAACCATGTTTGACAAATTCAACTATTCCCTAACCAATAAAAGAAAATTAGCTACTCATAACTATTTGGAGTTCACAAAATTCAATAGAAGAAATAAATTGCAAACCCTAGCCGTCGAGAAATCTTCCCCGCACAAACCTACAAAAAGAAGTAGAAGATATGAGAAGAGAACTAGGTAAAAACCTAGATATCTCTCCCTCTTGTTGAAGTTGCTCTTTTATGATTTTCTCCTTTGTAGAATCCTTCTTAGAATAAAACTCTTCTTTCCTATCAAACCCTAAATCTTCAATTTCCAAAAATAAGTCAAGCCCAAGCTGCCCAACACTCTTCTAAACCGAAGTCGGATTATAGAGAAGCCCACAGCTTAAGCCCCAAAACAGATTCAGATACATTTAACGAAGCCTGTCAGTTTCACAAAACTGACAAGCTAACTTCAACCCATTCACGACTACTCTTTGAAACTTTTTATCAAGCGCCTGAGCTGCATTTCCTGGCAGAGATTCCGGCATAATTTGTTTGTTATTGCAACTGCCATACTCCTTCCCTGCACACATTCATTCCATTTAAACAAGAAAATCATTTATTCTTTCCCAAATACACATTCACATCCAAATCCATATCTCAGTTGGCTTCGAGCAGCTCCCATCCTCTCGTGCAAAAGCATTGCAGGCAACATTAACTTGAGCTACTCTTCTTTCTCTGATATGTTATCTTTCTCAGCTTCCTTCTCACTAACAGGGATATCAGCTGAACCCATTAGTCTTTCCTAGTTCAATCTGTCTCAAACAAACCAGAATCAACACCATCGATTGGAAGTGACCACCATTCTCTTTAACACAAACTCCAACACCACCATTAACTCATTTGAATTTTCTCTGCAATCCAACTCAGATCCGTAAACAAACCCATCTTCTGATTTCCTTCTGTTACTTTCTCACTGCCATCTCAACCACAGCCTCGCCTGCCAAATTTCATTCTTGTTTCTGTTGGTGTCGAGACACCACTCAGCCACTACCAAAACTCTCATACACAGCAGCGACAATAAACCTTGTTCATTCCCTTTTCAATCTCTATCATACCCATCAGCAGACTCATCGATGCTATGTTGAGTCCGACTTCCTCTCTTCATTCTCTCTACATACCCATCCTTCTTGGTCCTGTTCTTCTTACGGCAGCAACAACCAACTTCTTCTTGTTTTCTCGAACTCAGATACTCACAGCTCCATCTCCTCTCACTCAACAGCGAAACCCATGTCCTCTTTTACTGCCAATATCAACTTAGACACGACCACCTTCTCTTCTCTGTACTCAATCTTCATACTCGGCTAGCAACCATCAGGGCCATGGCTGGTACCAAGGAAAACAGCGACCCACTCTTGAATTGATGATGAACTCGACATTTCTCATGCTTTCAACATTGGTTTCTAAAGAAACCTAATCTTCTTACACGTGCCAGCATACATACTTGGAAATAAGTCCCCTTATTTGGATTGGACTATAGCTTTTATTAGGCCTTGTACACGTTAAGAACTCCTCGTACAGTAAAAGAAGCGTGGATGCCTTAAAGGTTGTCTTTTTCGCTGCCGTGTTGAATCCAAGTATCACAATCAGCTCGGTTTCTCTTTTTTACTTAATGTGAGTTCAAAACAGCTCGGTTTCTCTTTTTTTTACTTAATGTGAGTTCAAAAGACCTATAAAATTTAAAACGAACATAATATATATAAAATATAAGAGAAATAATTTAAAAAAACATAAAAAATTGATATTCAAATAATGTATTTTATGTATTTATCAGTTTACCTTAACAAAATATATCTACAGTCAAGACTGGTCAAAGGTACAAGTATAAGGTTTGTGGACTTTCAGCTGGTAACTTCCATAAGGCCCAAGGTACGGATTCAACTTGCTTATCCATGAATTTTCGTAAAAATCGGTGATATGACGAAGGTGTAAAATGATATATGCACTTATATTTTTTTTACAATAATAAATAAAATACTAAACAACATAATTAAGATGTGTTAGCTTATTGGTTAAACACGTCTCACTTGTTTCGTTTTTTACGGTCATATTAGACTTTAGCTAAGGTAATATAAGATGTATATTAGTAAGATATAGTATATTGTCTTCCTTCCCATTTACTTTAACTAAGGCAATACTTATCATTTATTTCCTTTTTTTTTTTCCTTTATAATAAGGAAGCAAGTTCTGTATTATTGGACTTAACTGTATATATAGGAAATTTGTTATTATTGGACTACCAACCGATAATTATATTTAAGTAAATTTTACCATTAATAATGTTATTACCAATATAGCAATACAGAGTCTGAAAATAATTAAAATACTCCCTCCGTTCCACTTTAGATGATAGTTTGAGAGTTTTCACGTAGATTAAGAAATGGAGAGATATGAAAATTTTCCATATATACCCTTAAAAAAGTCTTCAAACATTAACTGCTATTAATGTATCTATAAATAAATTTATATTTTCCATTTGTAGTCAAAGGGTAGTCAAAGGATGTTGACATGATCAAATGTTTAGAAGGGCAACATTTTTAATACCAAGTTTGAGCATCCTTGAGGTCAGGGCCGGCCCTAAGAAAAACCGATTGTTTTAGGCCATTGATATATATCCAGTATCCTAGATAGATTTAATTTACACCATCCAACCATCCACATATAAACATCACACCTAAACCTAATTCATTATTCTTCCCTTTGACACTACTACTCTACACAGCCTAGTTCTTGTTTTTTGAATTTGGAATGTTTATGTTTTTATCCTTTTAAATGTGGAATGTTTATATATGAACCCGATGTACATAAAATTCAACTTTCAATGTTAATATATGTGTATGAACTTTTTATATATGTTTATGAACAGTTGGTCTGTAGAAAACTTTTTAAAAAATGGAACCGTCATGAGTTACCGGTTATCTAAAACCGATTGGATAAAACCGAAACCAAATCGGTTTGGTTTTGACGGCTTTGTTTTGGTTCTGGAAACCAAAAACCGACTACCATGGTTTCGGTTTTGGTTTGAGAGAAAATCGAACCGAACCGTGCCATGTTTATTCCTACTTTTGACATAGCTGAAACCACTGAGCATGTCCCTCCTGAACATGTCTAGTCTAATCCTCGTATATTGATGTGTTTTTAGAAAGTGGTAAATAAAGATTCGATTCTCGAAC
>JAJJMC010012129.1:4728977-4782423 GCA_023531435.1 Papaver californicum
CTCACTAGAAATTAAGGTGCAAATTAGACACTAAAATGTGTCTATCATATATATCTACACAACATGTCCTCTAGGTCGTATGCTCCAAACTCTATCCATAGAGTTGGGCACTCGACCTCATACTTCTGATGTAAGATGGGAACCATCATAATATGTTATATGAGCCTGAACCTGCTGGTGAATATATATATTAGCGAACACATACTTGTCACGTAACTGAGAATTGTGTCGCTACCTCGATTCTTTCTTGTGATCCAACATTTTATCGTAACCTAACATCTGCAGCGTAACCAAAATTTTGTTTATTGTCCTTAAATCAGCAACATAATCCAACATTAATCATTTTGACCAAATTTTGCCACGTGACCCAAATTTTTTTTAGTGCCTTAAAATAGGAACATTGGTGTAAAATAGCTCAGATTTAGAATTTGACTTGATACTCAAATTACCTCGTATCCCAAATCCACATTAAGACCGAAAATAAGAATAGTGAACTGAATTTTATCTCGTGATCTAAAATTTGCTTAATGGCATAAGATGTACCAAGTACACCACCAATTTTATTTCATGAACCTATAAGACAAATTCTTTGGACGAACTCAAAAATCAATATCCAAGGACAACCTAGAATGATCCCTTTCAAGATCGGAATTCTAACAAGAACAAGTCTTGTTTGTTCTATTTTTCAGTAAACGAATTATGCAAGGTTAATTGTCGAATCAATTGCTTTAACTTTGATATAATAAACACGATTACAATGCGAGTAAAAGGTAAAGCAAGACACAGAGAATTTTGTTAACGAGGAAAACTGCAATGTAGTAGAAAAACCCCGAGACCTCGTCCAGTTTGAACACCACACTATATTAAGCCGCTACAGACACTAGCCTACATCAGACTTCGAACTGGAGTGTAGTTGAGACCGAAATAACCCTCCAAGCAATTTAGCCTCAGTCGTTTTTCTTAAGTCTTTTGAGTCTCGCAAAACTCTGAGCAATTGATTCCCCTAGCTGACGTTCTTTACAGGTCTAGGAATTGCTTCAGCCGAAGTGAATACTTTAAGCTATTCTGCCTCTACGAAATACCTATTTGATTTTCCTTTATATATAAATTAAGGCTATGGAAATATTGTGTTTGCGTTGATAAAATTTCAGGCAAAAGGTAGATATTTACTTGTAGAATTAGGGTTTATACTCTTCAAGACTTATAGACAAACCTAATTTACTCTATAACAAGATCGACTAAAAGAATCCTAGAGATATCTTGTAAACTTCTTAAGGATTTTTTTGAGAGATACCTTATATGAAGTTCTCTTTCTAATATAGAATTTGACCAACAAGTGTTGATATACGATCTTTGATTGAAATCAATCAAATCTGGGGTTTATGATAAATAATTCGTGAACGGCCTTACAACGGAAGGGAATGTCCTTAGAATAACAAAGATTATTATGATCACCCTGATACATGTTTCGTAACTATTAAAAACGAAGATAACTAACTTGTGCTTTAAGAGTTTATCTAGTTTTTTAGTATTGGACGGGGAAAGATCCCTCGTTTAAGAGTTTATCTAGTTTTTTAGTAATAATAACCTAGGTAGGACCCGTGTTTAAGAGATTAATATTGAAATAAATACTCATACGGGGAAAGATTCCCCGTTTGGCACAGACGGCTGAAGTTTACACGTCTAGTGAAGACTAGCGACTACTTCTTCGATTGAAGGAGCATATGAAAGACTTTGGGTGAGGAGGCTCTTTCCCCTACCCATAGTGGGGTCTAATTTGCTAAATTTTGGTGAAACTCATTCACTTTGAATGAGAACTCTCTACCAATATAGTCAATCTCGGCCGAGATATCGCCGATAATACCGGTATCGACACTAATCCGAGACGAGACACACTATATCGCTGATACGGTATTTGGACGATAATCCTGGCCGAGATGGTCCGAGACGAATTAGCCTTTAGCCGAGATGGACGGTATTAGGGTGGGGATTAAAAAAAACACGATAATAATAATAATAATAAAACAACAAAAGCAACGAATTTCCTTTTTCTAGGGTTTCCAATTGTTGCTCATGTTTTATGTGGTTCATCTCAATTTCATATCTCAATGCTCCAATTTCCATGTTTGTATGTAATTTTTTTTTTCATGTTTAATAATCGATAATATGATAGCAATTCTCTTAGGTTTGAGCTTTGCAATTCTGATTTTATGTGTGTTTTATCTGTTTGATACAAATATCGGGTTTTCGGTGATATCCTGAGTTTGTTTGGAGGTATTTTAGGAAAATGAGTACTAGTTTCATATCTTAATAGGTGTAATATGTGAAAAATGTTTGATATAATAATTATATGCATAAAGTTTGGAACCGATATTTCAACGACATCTCCCTGATACAAAGTTGTACCAGTGTCCCGGTCCCGACCGAGACAATCCGAAATCCGATATTGACTACATTGCTCTTTACTTGATATGTTTTTTTATAGTGGTAAAAAGGTTCGTTCAAGACTTGTGAAGATTTGGATTTAAGCCTAATTTCTAAGACTAAAAATAGCAAAACTCAAATAAAATTGATAACAAGATTGAGAGAAAATTGAGGCTAAGATTCCACTATTTTCCAATTTTTAAAGTGATTTAATTCAATAATTATAATTATGCAATTCATACGTTTAATTTGATTCTAAAATATTGCAACAAGCAGATTTTCAAAATAACAATTGTATATCGAAAGCATGGAACACCAAAAACCCTAGGCCAAGCATGTACCACCAAAAGAAATCACAATTGTTTAATAAAAATCATTAAATCAATTTTTAACCAAGGAAAATAATCATAAAAGAATTGCATAAATTAATTAAATAAATATTACCATATAAGTATTGGAAAAATAGCTTCCACCGTCGCCTCGGCAATGGGGTTTAGCTCCTCATAGTAATCACTATCTCAAAATAATGGTTCATAGCACAAAAGTGTTACAAGAAGATGAAAATAAAATAACACAGGGAATTTACAACGTTTATAAGCGTTACAGATTCACTATTGCAGCTAATTCAAATTATACGTTGCAGATGGAATTGTTACAAAATTTAAGAGAAGAACGACAGTTTCTTGCAGACTTTTGTTCTTCGTCTTCTTATTCCCTTCGATTTTCACTCTCTAAAACTACCACCAAACTCTCGATATCCTTTTGAGACTCCCTAACACCTTATATATGCATCACCAGCACCAAAATCCTCGAGTTTAATGGAGAATATCTATGGAATTTTTTTTCTTCTTTTCACGGGAATGATTTCCCATTTTTATCTCCTTCACGCGTTTATCCTCAGCTGTCACACTCCATACACGTTCCTTGATTGAGTTCAACTCTATCTAGACCCACGCTATTCACATAAAACTCGAGAAAGAGTAAGATATTCCCATGTAATATGTTTTCTCCATTTCACGTAATATTTCCCTTCTTTTTCGACTCAAAAGGACTTAACAGTCTTGTTTTGTCTTGACAGGCCATGACATGTCCAAATCCAACTAGAATTCCAAGAAAAACTCTTCCAGATTTAATCCAACGAAATCGATTTTCAAAAAGAAATTTTCCCGCCAAAAATTCTTTAATCCATGAAGAAGAAGGGGTGCCCCTATCCACTATGATGGTGCCCTTATCCAATCTTGGAGTGCTTTTAGTAATTTATCTGGGTGCCTTTAGTATTTTTTTCGAGCTGATATTTCTAAAAATGTTTATTTTCAAAAAACACCTACAAGCTCATAAAATAACACAATTAGTACAAAAATGGGCATTAACAATATATAGAATTGAGATAAATAGACAAACAAATGTGTCTATCACTATCCATATCCCTTGCTTTTAGGGATTGAGCGATTCAATCATCTACTAGATATTGTAAGGATTGGGAATTGTTAGCTACAACTGTAAGAGTTGATATTCTGATAATGGATTATATAACGTATGAAAAGAGTCTTCGTTGATCCTTTAACAAAATGATTAATAAAAAGATGTGAATACAACTTATAGAATTAGGTTGATGCCATTGAGATTGAGTCATCAGTGTGGATACCCAACCTAAAAATAGGTTTGAATGGACTATACGAAGTCACCAAGATAAACTCAATTTTGAAGGATAACCAACTTAGAAATAGATTCAAATGGTCAAACGAAGTTACCAATCATATGGAGATGCAGGATCATCTTTTTTGAATTCATCCCACGATATGATATCCTGAAGCGAGTTAAGGTTGGGTTTTTTATTTATTTTTATTTTTTTTTAAAAACTCTTAATGAAGTTTATATTTCTATTTAGAGTGGGGTACATAGCTACATGAGTACCCTTGATAGACTCATATATATATATATATATGTGAAAGTGTGACCGTTTCTATGAGAATATGAGTAGTTCTCTAGATCAATCATTAAACCAGGATATAAGCGCAGGGTCGTAATGTGCTGACTTTATACTTTACTTTACTCTAGTATAGTTGTGTGTGTTGAGCAATATTTTTATCTCCTAGAGTTCAATATTTATGTTTACTCTATAGTCAAATCTTAAGAGAGCCTATTAACACCACATAAAGGTTCAAGTCGTGAAACACCTTTTCTTATGCACAACTCTATATGTTCTTGCTAAATATTTTAAATATATAAGTGGGAGATTGTTGAGAATATATGTTTTAATAAATTGATTTCCCATTAAAATTGTTTTAATACTCATAAAGTTTTTCATAAAAGAATAAATTGATTCTGTTATTAATGTCTTGACTATTTCATGTTTAATGAGTCTTCATTATATGAGTTACATCATAATTATTTTCATTTAACTTTATTGAAACCCTTGACTATATAATCAGATTTTGGTTGGAAAAACAAAACAAAGTTAAGAGAAGTTTGATTTATGTTTTGTATTTTAAAGGAAAAAATTTGTGAAAATAAAATAAAAGTGTAAGCACCTTTTTGTTTTCTACAAGTGTGATTCAGAGCAAGAATAAAGTTTAATTTTGTCACATTCTCTCATGGCGTGCAAGAGTAATTGTGAAAGAGATCGAACTCGATCGGTTGTTTTCTTTCTTGGTGACGACGCGACATCGAAGAACTGCTTGCACAATTTGGGTAGAGCCGTGAAACGACTTAAAGAGAGCGACCTAGTCCGTGGCTCAGCCATAACATTATTTTATTTTAGTTTTTACGATTGTTTTGCAGATATAATTTAACGATTGTTCCAACATACTCTTTCCTAAGTTATAAAATATTAACTTAGATAACTAAATAAATAATTACTAGCATATATTGTATTTATTTAAATTATAATTGTCTCTTAATAAAATAAGATTAATTATAAATTGGCTTAATAAGGAACAGAAACATCACACGGGTTAGAGACTAGCCAAAATATGGCAGTAGATTGCGTTGGAAGAGTAGCCATCTTGTTTAGGAGAGGTAACATCAAAAGCTTGGCTAAAAAGGACTTAAGTCATGTTTTTGAGGTTTAGTTGTCGAGTCATGGTTTTTTCAGTTCAAAAACTGTGGCAAAATGAAAAGTTCGGGAACCTTTCTCTCTCTTATATCCCGAAATCAACTTTTAGCCACATTTTTTTATTTTTAGTATTTCACTCATATCTTCTTCGTTATACAACGGAATTGAGTAATTCTTGGATCGTTGAATTCATATTTTCATTCACTACAACATAGATACCTTTTAAAGGTCAATGTTCATTCTCATTGAAGTCTTAGGTTCGATTCTCCTCGGGTGTATACACAGATGTGTATTTACTATCATAAGGTAGTTCCAAAGAGTGAGCACTTTGTTTCGATAGATAAAAAGGTAGAATAAACAAGAGTTCCAAATAAATATATCTTTATATACCTATGTTGATGAAGTCCTCGTTGATGTCTTCGTATGATCTTCAGTCTTCAATCTTCAAGAGTTATTCAATGAATTCTGATACTCAACTACCTAAATAAATCCTAGTATGAAACTGACTTTAGTAGACTATAAATCAAGACATAGTTTTGGTCAACTACCATTGAAAACAAGCTTGACATACCAATACTTGTGTTACAACCTAGCGATGCTATAACAAATATTGGGTACTATCAAACCCTGGACGTTGAGTCTTAATATATTATGGACTTTGGTTACTAATAATCCAATAAGTTCACATGATGAACATATAGGGACATCCATAGTTGTGGACGTTCTTTATACTCTTCTAGGCACTAAATTGAGTTATAGCTGGTCGTCGACATACTTAGAGGTGAGTCGGGCAATTCAAATCTCGAGTCAGAAGGAATATTAGGAAAAATCCATATAATAGCTCAGCTGAGAGCAGATATAAATACATACATTTAGTAATTTTCATTCTAGCGAATTGTATACAATTGATCAATAAGTACTAAGAGTCTAGAATATATATACTGGAAATATAGTAGTTGATCAATATTATTTAGCTGCGAACATGATTATTTATAAATATATATAACAAGTTCATGGAATTCAACTATGAAATATAACACAAGAACAGGTTCAAGTTGCTTTATACTAGTAGACAACCTATTTAAAATCTAGGTACTTAATAACAAGGTCAAGAAAGGGATGACACAAGTGCAAGTTCTGAATATTATGTATAATCATAGAATATCTAGGAGGAGTTGAAACAAGCACCAATGGCATTTTAAGGACAAGGTTGATCTATACTAGTGGGAAATCCATATAAGAGTTTTTCAATCAATAAAGATTCTATACAAAAGTAAGTACTGATTCATACAATATATGTATACAGATATACATATAAATGCTGAGAGTTTAGCTTGGTGAAGCTCTAGTATATATATATATGTATACGTATTTATGGATTAGAATATAAAGCACCTATTACCATTGGTAGAGTCTATAGGCCTTAATTCTTTGTAGAATCAAGATCATATACATATATAGGTTGTATGTTTTGATAAGGGACCAGAGATAAATTACCTTACGGCAAAAACCCACTATCAACATGCCCAAGCCTGACTAATAGTGACCTAACATCTACCCATGACCCAAAATCCAGCCCAACAAAAGAATTGCAATGTCATACAAAATATTCCCTCTGTCACACCAAACGTGACCTTTTCATTTTAATTTTTTTTCCCTTCAAAGTTGACCCTTACCATTAACCAAGGACATATTTCTAAAATTACCCTTTAATTGATTATTGTTATTAAATCTTAGTATAAAAAATATTATAATTTGATAGTCATGTTTATATACGTTATATAAGTATTTTAAAAAAAAATTCAATGGTATAAAGTTTTCAAATATCCATGACTTAGTTTGAAAGATATATTATTTCTACACTTTGATATTTGTTTTTCATAAAGATATAATTAGGAAAAACACATAAAAATATCCATCTCTCCTCCTTACCTTAAGAATTGTGCAAAGTTAATATATATCAACTTTGATAGGACGAGAGGAGTATACCATTGTTATTAAATATTTCCTAGTGATTTAAAATGTGCCATGTAATTCAATTAGTGATTTAAAATGCACCCAATGCCCAAAAATATTTTTGACCCAAGCTATCCTGTAGCGGTCCAAAATCAACCTCTTTTAATCCAAAATATATGGTATTACCCTAATTGTGGCCCAGTTTTTTTTTCTTCATCCAGATTCTACAATAACACGCTATATATGCCTTATGATTGTATATATGCATTGTAACCCAAAATAATGTTTTGTGACCTGAAATATGCACCTTACCTTGAAAATTGAATTATATCTTACAATTTGCAAGTGTAACTCATAATTTGCCAAGTGACTTAAATTGACATTGTGTAATGATATCTGCATTGTTGCTGAAAATTTGGTCTGTGACCCAAAATAACTATAGTGATTAAAAATTTGTTATATGACGTAACTTGTGATTTCAAATCTGTCATTTTAGCCTAAAATTTACATATTGACTGGAATTTTCTTACTACCCAAAATTTACCTCTTGGTCAGAAGTTCATTTATATAAATTTACATTATGATCTGAAATTTGTGCGGCGTCCAAAAATGTCATTGTGATCAACAATGGTCTAACCAAATTAATGTTCTTAAGAAAACAAACATGGTGTAGAAGTTACTAATTAATTTTGAATTGGTAACCGTTTTCTCCTAAATATTAAAAAAAAATCATTTCTTGTATCTCAAATCTACCAGATTTGATCTGTTTTTTTCAGATCCTCTGGTTAGATTTGAATACACTTAATTATAGTTATATGTATATCTATTTTTAAATAAAACAATCGTGTTTATAAAACGATATTAGGTTTCCTAGTATGTAATGGCTTTTTATATGTTATTTATATTAATTCTTGAATACTTTCAAAGACGAATTTCATAGCCTTCATGGAGATTCAATCGATTGCATCAATCGTCTCAGATATTTCTGTTGGTTCTGCAACAATGAAAAGCACTAAACAGAAGAAATGGTTAAGGTTAAGAAAACTCTGATTTATAAACACACAATGGACAGAGCCACATGCTCAGCAAATTGTCCTTAACACAATAGTCCACGGGTACTCCTCAAGAATGAGAGATGATATACCCCAACAGTGGAGATGTGTGATAGGCACATTTTTGTGTCTATATTGCGCCCGAATATCTGCTTCGATAGTACTCGATTTTACACTTATTATGTCTTTTTATGTCTTTGTAGGTATTTTTGAGAAATAAACATTTTTGAAAAAATTGGCTCGAAAAGTGTTAAAGGCACCCGAGAAAATGGATTAAGGCACCCACACTTTGGATTGGGGGCACCCCTTCTTTGAATTTTGAAACCGAAAATGGCGGGAAATTTTGCTTCACGAAGAGAAGATTGCTGTGAACATGTTTTACGTGATTCTTGGGATTTTTGGACTTTTAATTTGACCCAAAAGCAAGTAGAGATTAAAGCAAGATTAAACACGTGAAGAAACAGAGATTAAAGCCAGAAAAACTGCTTCAAATCCGAGTTGTAGCCGGAGAAGAAAAATATCACGCTGTGACATGTTCAAGGATGGATTCAAGTTGGATTGGGACTCTTCTTTGAGTCCTTCAATTAAGGAAGATCCCTAGGGTTAGAAAAGGCTATAAATACCAAGAGAAACCAAGAAAATTAGGAGACAGAACCACCGGAAAAAGTATGCAGACAACATCATTTTTCTGCTGCTGCTCACGTGAAGAAGAAGGTGAAGAACAAACAGCTCCAGCGAACTGTCGTTCATTATCGCTGGAACTGTCGTTATTTTTCAGCTGCTTCAACAGTTGTCTTCATCAGCTACACATATTATCTGTCCTTCTTTCCTGTACCTTGTTCTGCTCCTGTAACACTCTGAACCACCTCACTGTAACGCTTATAAGCGTATCAAATCGGCTGTGTTATTTCTATTAAGCCATTGTAAACACTTTTTGAGCAATGAAAGATTGTTTTGAGCATAATTTCTCTACAATGAGCTAATCACCATCACTGGGACGACGGAGGAAGCTTTTTCTCTAATAATTAAGTGGTATGTATTTAATTAATTTATTTATGCAATTTATTTATGATTAATTGCCTTGATTGAAAATTGATTTAAAAGATTTTTATTAAGCAATTGTGATTCCGTTAGATGGTGCATGCCTCGGATTAGGTCCCTAGATGCTTCATGCTTGTGTTATACAGTTGTTGTTTTGAAAATCTATTTTTGCAATGCTTTAGAATCAAAATAAAATGTTTTAATTGCATGATTAAAATTACTATCACTTGATTTATTGGTTAAAAGTGGAATCCTGAATCCTAGTTCTTCCCCATATTTATAAAAAGTCATCTTTATTTTAATCTATTTTATTTTCTTTAATTAAAATTAGGTCTGAAATTAAATCTTCACAAGTCCGAGAATCGAATCTATTTTACCACTATAATTTATCACATCAATGTTTCCAGGATAGAACTGCCCGTTATGATTTGTATAAGCACAATACAAATCACCCTCAAACGAACTCAACAACAATTGATAGGGAAGGGAAATAAACAAGCAATGTGCGCAAAACAAAGCAAGAAGAGGGGAAAAGAGCTAGGGATAGTAGCCTGATCTGGAGTTCTTTGAAATGAAGAATTCTCTTTTATTTTATAGGCAAAGATGGAGTGAAATCAGCGCAGTAATAAATGAGAATAATGTTTATATTTAATCAAAAAATTAAGTGTGAAATTTAATTTTGAACGGTAATAAAACGGGCAAAATTTATTTTCCATTAAGACAAGAGTTATACTCGCCGGGTCAGACGCCCCCACATTTAAAACAAATTTTAATGAAATAATTTATGTTCAAAAAACGTAAGTCTTAGTTTGCCCGCAGTCTTAGCTACGCCCGCACCAGGAAGCATACTCATTCCCGCAGCAGTAGCCACAGTCACACCCACACCCGCAACCGCAGCCACAGCCACAACCACAACCACAGCCGCAGCCGCAATTCCGTAAGTCCGCAAGCACACAAGCTCGCAAGCACGTAAGTCAGCAAGCACGTAAGCTCGCAACCCGCAACCCGCAAGCGTGCGTGCTTCGGTGCGAAGCACCGCACATGTGTGAAAAGTATGTTTGCTCTAACTAGCCCATTGCCTTAGTCCTCTCCCAACCACAAAAGCTTCTAAACCCTAAGGGACCTCCCTCAGATGTAATTTTTGTGGTAATGAAGAGGGGAATCATCTTTAGTTTTTCCAATGTGGGACTAAAGGTTCATTCACAAAAGTGAAAATGAGCTAGTATCCCTTAGTGACTACTTGGTCCTAAGGTCCATTCCCACCAAGACTAAAAAATAATAATTATAAGTTCATTTTCTCCAACAATCCCCCACATGAATGAAAACCCGGTGAAAATCAAAAAACGAGAAATACGACTTAGGAAATATGTGTCCATAAGGTCTTGAACCTTTGCTTAGTGAGAAATTACCGGAACCACTTGATAGACAGTGAACGCGATATCTTGAGCTGCTATCGTTTGGTGTAGCTCATCAATAACTTCCACGCGTGATATCTCTCTAGGTGATGTCAAGTTCGTGCAGTTGTATCCATTTTGGCCATGGACGTATCCCGTTTCTCAGAATGCTCTAGAGAATCAGCTCAATTCTCATAGGAAGCGGCCCACTTCCTCATTCAGATAGGTGAGTTCTATCAAGAGTTTTTACTGCTACACCCCACTTCAATCTTAAATTGAAACTATAGAACTCATTAAGACTTAATAAAAAGTCATCCTCACATGCAGTCACACTATCACGTCTACACCATAGGGAAGGGACAAAGAATGAAATCCTCTGATAGTGTTTCATTTAACCCACCATAAATTAGTTGTCTCATTCGAAATCTTGATCTTGGGATCTCCAGTCAGCAAAGTTGAGTATCCTTCATGAAAAGTTTAATTGATGAGCTTAATCCCCATCCCCCTCGATGCATTACTAACTATCTCTTTGGACAAGCCTTTCGTCAAAGGGTCTGTGATATTCTCCTTAGACCTCACAAAGTCAACAAAAATAACGCCAGTTGAGATTAGTTGTTTTAGGGAATTGTGTCTTCTACGAATGTGTATAGACTTCCCATTATAGTTGTTGTTTTTAGCATTAGCTATTGTAGCTTGACTATCACAATGTATAGATATAGCTGGCACAGGCCTATGCCAAACAGGAATGTCTTCTAAAAAGCATCTTAGCCAAGGGGCTTCCTCTCCTTCTTTATCTAACGCAATAAACTCTGATTCCATAGTGGATCGAGCTATACATGTCTGTTTGGAACTCTTCCAAGATACAGACCCGCAAGCTAGAGTAAAAACATATCCACTCGTAGACTTAGACTCCTCTGAGTCTGACATCCAGTTTGCATCACAAAATCCTTCAAGGACCGCAGGATATCTCTCATAACTTAAACAAAAGTTCAAAGTGTACTTCAAGTACCTTAACACTCTAATAAGTGCATCCCAATGCTCCTGCCCTGGATTACAAGTATACCTACTTAACCTACTCACAGCATAAGCAATGTCTGCTCTCGTACAATTCATCAAATACATCAGACTTCCTATAACACGTGAATATTCAAGTTGTGAAATCCATTACCCTTATTCTTTTTGAGTCTACAACAAGGATCATAAGGAGTACAAGCAGGCTTACAATCAAACTGGTTATATTTTCTAAGCATAGATTCAACATAATGAGATTGACTAAGACTATATCCATTATAATCTCTTATAATCTTCATCCCTAAGATTACATCAGCGGGGCCTAAGTCTTTCATGTCAAAGTTCTCATTTAACATGCACTTTGTGGAATTAATTACATTCATGTTTGTACCAAGTATAAGCATATCATCAACATACAAGCATACAATTACACAGGCATCATTCACAAGTTTATTATAAACACACTTGTCAGATTCATTAATTTTAAAACCACTAGAAATCATTACATGATCAAATTTTTCATGCCACTGTTTAGGTGCTTGTTTCAAACCATACAAAGATTTTTTGATTTTACAAACTTTGTTTTCACAACCTTTCACTACAAAGCCCTCAGGTTGGTTCATATAAATTTCTTCATCTAATTCACCATTTAGAAAAGCTGTTTTTACATCCATTTGATGTTTCTCTAAGTTATGAATGGCAGTAATAGCAATTAACATCCTAATGGAAGTAATTCTCGTAACAGGTGAATAAGTATCAAAGAAATATACACCTTCTATTTGTTTATATCCTTTAACTACTAATCTAGCTTTGTATTTTTCCACAGTTCCATCTACCTTACGTTTCCTTTTGAAGATCCATTTATAACCTATGAGTTTACACACTAGAGGTAAATCTACAATCTCCCAAGTATCATTCTGTATAATCCATTTCACTAATGGTAGCTTCTTTCCACCATGGAGATTCAGAAGAAGTCATGGCTTCTCTATAAGTCTATGGATCAGTCTCAACTAAGCATGTTATGAAGTCTAGCCCAAAAGATTTTTCAGTTCTAAGTCTTTTACCTCTTCTAGGCTCAAATTCATCTACATTTTCCTCTAAAGGTAATGTCTGACTAGTGGAAGGGACATCTAGGGGATCAACACAAATCATGCGAGATTCAGATTTCAATGGAAATAAATTTTCAAAGAACACAACATCCCTAGATTCCATAATAGTATTCACACAAATTTCAGATATTTCAGAACTCACAACCATAAATTTATATGCAGTAGTATGTTCAGGATATCCTATGAAGACACAATCAACATTTTTGGGTCGTATCTTGGTTCTCTTAGGTGGAGGAATGGACACCTTATCCAAACACCCCCACACTTTAAAGTATGCATAAGAAGATTGTCTACCTTTCCAGAACTCATATGGAGTTTTGTCTGATCCTTTAAAGGGTACTCTGTTCAAGACATAGCAAGATGAGAGGACGGCCTCCCCCCACAAGTTTGCAGGTAGTCCTGAACTAATTAACATGGCATTCATCATCTCCTTAAGGGTTCGGTTTTTCTGTTCATCCACACCATTAGATTGTGGTGAATAAAGAGGGGTTACTTCATGTATAATGCCGTGTTCTATGTAAAAATCTCCTATAGGAATTACATACTCACCACCACGGTCAGACCTAACAGTTTTAATGGTAACACTCATTTGGTTTTCAACTTCTAGTTTATACATCTTAAAGGCTTCTAAGGCATCATCCTTACCTTTAAGTAAATATATGTGACAGTACCTCGTACAATCATCTATAAAAGTGACAAACTATTTCTTACCACCTCTAGTTTGAACTGATTTCATGTCAACTAGGTCTGAATGAATTAATTCTAAGGGTTTAGAATTTCTCTGAATATTTTTCCTATAATATTTTTTAGCATATTTTGATTCTACGCATATTTCACATTTGTGTTCATTTTCCAAACTAAATTTGGGTATGCAGCCTATGCTAGCCAGTTTATTCATTGACTTATAGTTTACATGTCCAAGTCTACCATGCCAAATATTCAATGACACACAAACATAAGAAGAATCAATTTTATTCATTTCAACATAGGTTACATTCAGTTTGTAAAGACCCTCAGTCTTGTAACCCTTTCCTACATAGTCCTTACCCTTAGTGACAATAACTTTTCCGGATTCAAAAACTAGTTTAAAACCCTTATCATCTAAAACAACAGAAGGTATAAGATTTTTGCAGATGTCTGGAACATGAAAAACTTCATTCAATGTGAGAGTTTTGTCATAAGTGAGCTTCAGCCCAACTTTGCATTTTCCCGTAACCTGTGCTGCGGACGATTTACCCATGTAGAGTTTCTCCCTTTCCCCTACCTTGTGATAGGAGGTGAACATATCTCTGTTTCCACAGACATGTTTGGTAGCACCAGAGTCTACCCACCATTCTCTCACATTGGTTACCAAATTGACTTCAGACACCGTGCCAGAAAACTCGTTCTTGTTGCTTTCAACCAAATTAGCATTGTTTTTCTTGTTATTAAAGTCCTTACGTTTTCTACAATGCATTTCCATGTGGACAGGAATTCCGAAAACATAATACGCACCTTTAATTTTACCAATGCCAGATTTGGGCTTCGGAAATGTACCTTTCTTGTGCGGACCAGGCTTGCGGTTGCTGCGGTCGCTCTTTTTAGTATTGGAAGACTCGTGTTCAAGTACATGAGTTCTGTTGGAAATGTCCCTTACGGAAGATACGTTCTTGTCTTTGGAGAACATCAATTCTTCCACTTGAATCTTCTTACCCAATTCAACTATACTGACTTCACTAGTTTCATGTCTCAATCTTCGTTTGTATTCAGACCATGAAGACGGTAATTTCTCAATCACATCAGACACTTGAAACGTTTCATTTATCACCATACCTTCAACAATAATTTCATTGATAATGCGCTGAAGTTCAAGGAATTGGTCAACCACAGATTTGTCATTTGTCATTTTTCCAGGAACCTGGCTACCAAAAACTTCTTACTACCAGCAGTTTCCGCTTCATATTTTGCTTCTAAGGAAGCCCATAATTCAAACGCAGAAAAGTTTTTTTTAGCAATATAGAAATCATATAGAGCATCTTCTAAACAGTTCAGAATGTGATTTTTAGCTATATCGTTCTGTCTAGCCCAACTTTCTAACTCTCTTTCAATTCCCGCATCATTCAAATTCTCATCAAAAGGTTCCAGAACTAATTCATCCAACATGTGAAAACTCAGAAAGAACAACATCTTGGATTGCCATCTTTTGAAATCTTTGCCATTGAATTTTTGTGGTCTGTCAACATCACTTTTAGCCATTGTTACAGAAGAAATTTTTATTGTGTTAAGATTGTTGGTTCTGCAACAATGAAAAGCACTAAACAGAAGAAATGGTTAAGGTTAAGAAAACTATGATTTATAAACACACAATGGACAGAGCCACCTGCTCAGCAAATTGTCCTTAACACAATAGCCCACCGGTACTCCTCAAGAATGAGAGATGCTATACCCTAACAGTGGAGATGTGTCCAGGATAGAACTGCCCGTTTTGATTTGTATAAGCACAATACAAATCACCCTCAAACGAACTCAACAACAATTGATAGGGAAGGGAAATAAACAAGCAATGTGCGCAAAACAAAGCAAGAAGAGGGGAAAAGAGCTAGGGATAATAGCCTGCTCTGGAGTGCTTTGAAATGAAGAATTCTCTTTTATTTTATAGGCAAAGATGGAGTGAAATCAGCGCAGTAATAAATGAGAATAATATTTATATTTAATCAAAAAATTAAGTGTGAAATTTAATTTTGAATGGTAATAAAACGGGCAAAATTTATTTTCCATTAAGAGTTATACTCGTCGGGTTAGACGCCCCCACATTTAAAATAAATTTTAATGAAATAATTTATGTTCAAAAAACGTAAGTCTTGGTTTGCCCGCAGCCTTAGCTACGCCCTCATCCGCAAGCATACTCATTCCCGCAGCAGTAGCCACAGTCACACCCGCACCCGCAGCCATAAGCTCGCAAGCCGCAACCGCAAGCGTGCGTGCTTCGGTGCGAAGCACCACACATGTGTGAAAAGTATGTTTGCTCTAACTAGCCCATTGCCTTAGTCCTTTCCCAACCACAAAATCTTCTAAACCCTAAAGGCCCTTCCTTAGATGCAATTTTTGTGGTAATAAAGAGAGGAATCATCTTTAGTTTCTCCAATGTGGGACTAAAAGTTCATTCACAAAAGTGAAAATGAGCTAGTGTCCCTTAGTGACTACTTGGTCCTAAGGTCCACTCACACCAAGACTAAAAACAAAACATTTATAAGTTCATTTTCTCCAACAATTTCATCCAGGGAAATCTACTTCGGTATGACATGATTTTACATCTACGTGATTCAATGGATATCGATATTGATTGTGGTAACGGTGTTTTATGCAAATTACTCTCGACTGAGACATTTAAATCTTGTTGAAGAAGAAGACAACTCAAAATGGTAGATTACTAAATTACAAGCCATTTTTCATTTATTATTGAAATCCATGTATATATTTAATCTTTCTGGTTGATATATTTGAAGATGATGTATAAATTTTTATTATTTTAATAAAATCAAGAAAAAATTTTGTTCTTTTAAAAAAAATTTGAATTGGTAATAAAAACAGAAGATGATGGATATATATGTGTAAACGTCAAACTCACTGATCCAGGTAGACTGTGCACCAGGATGCTAGGATTCGAGCCAGGGCAGTTGAGTTTAATCACAATGGCCAGTTATGACTGATCTTACTGCAGTTGATGGTGAATCCATCATCATTTAGATCCTCATATCTACTGTCTTTTTTACCGCACTGGAGGTATTTTCTGTCATCATGAAGTCATTAGTCCACAGTTCATCCAATAAAAATAATTTTTCTTACTACTTTACTTCTTCAATTTTACTTTTGATCATTAAACCTTAATTTTACCTTCTTCTTTTCTTTTTTTTTCCCTTTTACAGAACAAGAACACAAATTGTCTGCTGAGGGAGCAACCCCGTCGTATCAACAGAAAGTAAAACAGGAAGAGAAGTATTCCCAGTGGGCTTTGATCACGCATGATTAAAAAGTTACACAATATTTTCGGTTCCTACTACAATCGTACCAATGTCATACATACACACTGACTTCATCTATAACGGGGACCATTTGCACCCATCATATTTATTCTCAGTAGGTCAACCTTTTTTGATCAGATCATATGGTCATCATCAATAAATATCTCTCAGAAGATCTTACCCACGGAAAAAGACGAGTGAGGAACTGTTAAGGGATAATTAGAAAAATGCCCCAAAAATGCATGCTCCGTTGGGAAAATGCCCCATAAAATTAAAATTCAGGGAAAATGTCCCACCGTCCACTTTTCCATCCATTTGGTGTTAAATGGCACACAAGTTCTTCACACACGTGGGACTTTAGACAAAACTACCCTTCATATTCCCTTCTAATCCTAATTTTTTTGACGGCTACAAAAAACTATCTAGGGCTATTTTTTTCCAAATTAGTTTTTTTACAAAAAAATTTTTTTTACAATTCTTTTTACAAATTTTTTTTTTTACAATTTTTTTTACAATCGTTAATTATACAATGATTTTAATAAAAAATTATCAAAAAAAGTTATCAAAAAAATATTTGAAAAAAAATGATATTTCTCTAAATAAAAATTAGAAAAAAAAATTTGTAAAAAAAAAAAATTTGTAAAAAAAAAAATTTGTAAAAAAAAGAATTTGTAAAAAAAATATTTTCGTAAAAAAAACTAATTTTTGTAAAAAAGATTGAAAATAAAAATATTTTTTATATTAGTTAAAGTTAAAGATTAAAAAAGTTATGATTGGAAGAGGATATGAAGGGTAGTTTCGTCTAAAGTCCCACGTGTGTGAAGAACTTGTGTGGCATTTAACACCAAATGGATGGAAAAGTGGATGGTGGGGCATTTTCCCTGAATTTTAATCTTGTGGGGCATTTTCCCAACGGGGCATGCATTTTTGGGGTATTTTTCCAATTATCCCAACTGTTAATTTCCCTTTTTTTGTTTTGATTCGAATCCAATATTTCAAGGATAAATAGTACTTCTCAAATCTCAACAAAGAAATACTGAAAACTCTGTCAAAAACATTGACAAAGTCGTGTGAGTGTACAAGTAAAGAAGTATGGGTGTAAAACTGTATATCCCTCGAAAGCCTTCTAGCTTTGTTCGATAACAGATAATTTCATGGAATTAGGCGTTTTTTACAGCTTGAGTCAAACAAGCTGGATCCTGGATGGATATTCTTTGCTCAACATAATGATATTCTCCCTTTCATATAGCTTTTTTTCTTTTTTTTATTTAATGTCATTCATTTTTGTCACTTACTTTCGAACTGCGGAATCACTCACGTTCATAGTGCACTTGTGTCCAATATTTTTTCTTTTGTGCAAATTAAAAAGAGTTTTGGTACCTCTTTTACACTTGTATATAGAGTGTGTTTTGTTTACTCGTCACTGCCAACGTGATCGGCACTCTCAAAGTCTCAATTACTCAATATTTCATACGAAATTTTTTAACAGGGTTTTCTGCAGGAAATCAATTTCTTTTGTGTGCATCTATAAGCTTTGCTAATAACATATGTGGTGGTGCAATATAAACTCGAGTATGTCATCTTTCATCATATTGTCCATTTCTCCCAAATAAAAGATGCTTCAAAAAAAAAAAAAACTCTAATGTGGCTATTTTTTGCAAAATCTTGGTAGCTTTATTGCTAGTTCTCCTAGCATTCATTGTGAGTGCTTATTTTTGAAAGTCAACACTCATCTTACCTATAAATTATAGAAGGTAAAGAGATAAATAGTGCATATCTTTATTTTTGACTTTGAGTCCACCAGACCGTCGGATGGAATGACTAATAAATTAAGACCATTGGATAGATTTCAATAAAAATTCGTCCGTACGATAGATTTTTGTGTGAACTTTTGATCCTTGTCGTCAGTCATTAGCAATGTTTAAATTTGGTACTGCTAATTTGTGGCGAAAATAAATCGTTGGAAAATTTAGGAACAGAAATATCAGTCCCTAATGGCATGCTTATCTCTTCCAAGCATTGACACCTGGCCCCTACAATTCCACGTGGGTTAGGAACATATATTTTTGTTCCAAAAAACCTATTACAAAGGAACCATTGCTGAAAATATTTGAAACAGCAATATCCGTAGGAGGGGGGACCCAACGCGCGAAGGGCATGCACGCCCCTTGTAATAGGTTATGTTGACGTTCACACTAAATTATGCACTGCTATTATTTACTTCGCTTGTCGTACACATAGAAATCTCCACTTCGGATGTTCATTATTTTACGCTCCTAAATTCCAAATGTTTCATAGGTGTATTCACTCATTATGCTGGGTTGGAAAGGTAAGCAATTAAATCCCGTTGAAAAAACGGTTATGATCAAACTGTTACTTCTTCTTTTAGTGTAACCAAATGAACTGCTTTAGAATTTCTAAGAAAATCTGCAAAATTTTAACTAAGCTTTAAGGAAATTACCGGTGGGGTAAAAAGTTCAACCACAACTCCCGCTGTATAAGCCCAAGTGTTCAATAAAAAGGAATTCCAATGTGACGGACCGGAGAATTCCGTCCCCGGCGCTATGCGCTGGGAAGGCCAGAACTCCCCGACGTGCCATTCCAAAAGACGGTAAACGTTCCTTAAAGCTTAAATTTCTCGCTAGGAAAATGCATGTCAATTTTCCCTTCCAAGCATGCTTTGCAAGCATGATACCCGAAACGTGGTTTCTATACGTTCCAACTCACCCTTGTTCTGCAAAGGGTACAAGGTCATTAAAGACAATGGTGAATGCCTTTGGCAAGCATCACATACTTACGAGCATTGTCCAGGCCTAAATCATGCCTTGGACTAGCACCTAAGCCATTTCAGGCCTATTTTTCGCTTCCTCAACTCTGCTTTGACTAACTGCTGGGTGCATGTACTGATCTTGCTCTTCGCTAGCCGTGCGATTGCGGTTATTATAAATAGGGTATTCCAAAATCCCATCATATAACTTGATATGAAGTATGAACATCCATCAAATGGAATGCAACTACCCCATCAATTGCAGTAACAATCATCTTTTGCCTAGTATTTCCGAGCCAGATGATATAAGTTACCAAAGCGTCACAATCATCTTGAAATTAGATGATATGAACGACAAGATGTTGCACCTCAATGCATTGTATAGCGGCTGCCTACGTACCAAATCCGTACTTTGAAGAGATCAAACATGATTGTAGTTCATCTGAAGGGTCATTTCGAATGGGACAAGCAACTATTAAGGCAAAGACAACATCGATGCTAAGGGTCAATCAATAGAGTATATGCTTAGGCATATAAAATCCACGTCCAAAAATTTCCAACCTATGTAGCAAGGCCAAAGGCCAAGCAAAGCCTAGTCTGTATAGGCCAAGGTACACACCAGCTTGTGCATAACTAATGTCTTTTAGTATGCAAATATGCATTCTCGAGTACGCAATACGGATGAATGATGCTAAGTATAATCCAAGCTTTCTCGGGTAAGCTACATAGAAACATGGATGCTTCCTTGGGTAAGCTTCATCGAGTTCCAACCAGCACCTCCTCCCTATATATGTCTTACCGAAATTTCCACAAGTCGAGAAAATGAGGGGAAAAGACATTCATCGACTGCACCTCCAATAATGCATTCTCGGGTATGCATCATGGATCAGTGAAGCTTCCTTGGGTAAGCTTCATGGAAACATAGATGCTTCCTTGAGTAAGCATCCTCGAGTAAGCTTCATTGTGTTCCAACCAACGCCTCCTCCCTATATATGTCTTAAGTTCATTTCCATATGTTTGGAAAAGAAGGGTAAGGGATATCCATCGACTGCACTACCAGTGATGCATCCTCGAGTATGCATCACAGCATAATAGTGCTTTAGCACTATAATGCGTTCTCGGGTAAGCTACACGGGACAGTGATACTTCCTTGAGTAAGCATCAACTTCTAACCAACACTTCCTCCCTATATATGTCTTATAAACATTTCCAAAAGTAAAGAAAAGAAGGGGAGAGGACATTCATCGACTGCAACTACTAGTGATACATCCTCGAGTATGTATCACGACAGAATAATGCCTTAGCACTATGATGCGTTCCCGGGTAAGCTTCACAATAGTAGGGATGCTTCTTCGTGTAAGCAACATAGGGTCAGTGATGTATTCTCAAGTATGCATCACGTCATAATAGTGCCTTAGCACTATAATGCATTCTCGGGTATGCAACATAGGGTAAGTGATGCATTCCCAAGCATGCATCACGGAATAATAGTTCCTTAGCACTATAATGCATTTGGGATACGCAATATAGGGTCAGTGATGCATTCTCAAGGATGCATCACGGCATAATAGTGTCTTAGCACTATAATGCATTCTCGGATATGTAACATAGGGTCAGTGATGCATTCTCAACCATGCATCACGGCATAATAGTGCCTTAGCACTATAATGCATTCTCGGGTATGCAACATTGGGTTAGTAATGCATTCTCAAGTATGCATCCTCGACTTTTGATAAAATGACTATTTTACCCCTGAGTGACCGTTTTGCCTCTGATGTATAAAATCACTATTTTACCCATGAATAATTGTTTTGCCCCTAATATATAAAATTACTATTCCCCTCTTGAATGATCGTTTTTCTACTGATGTGTAAAGTTACTATTTTACCCTTTTGTTAAAAATGCAGGTGTTACATCCAATTTTAGGTCTAGTCTCTAATCTCTAAGGGGAAAAAAGGACCCTGCCTAAAATCCTGGAGTTATATATGCAAATCAACCAAGGTTGGAGAGTTGGGCATCCAAAATATCCCGAACTTCAGTCAAGCCATGATCACAAAAATAGGTTGGGACTCAAGGAGAACCCAACCTCTTTATAAAGCGAAATACTATCCTAAGTGTGATATTCTCCATATGAAAACAAAGCCAAAACAAAGAAACAGTTGGAAGTTAAGGTATTCTTACTGGATCAATCATTTGAATGGAAATTGTTACTGGAAGCTGGGGGATGGGGAAGACATATATGTTTGTGAAGATAAGTGGATGTCTTCAGTTAATATACCAATAATCAAGCCTCCCACTGGTGTAGAAAATATAAACAAGGTCTATCATCTTTTTACTGATAACAAACAAAGGGATCATGATACTCTAGAAAAATGTTTTGTTAAAGAAATAATAGACAAATAAAAAAAAATCACATATCGACTATCAACACCAAGGATTCTGCCCACTGGAATCTAAACTCTATAGGTAACTTTAACGTAAGCTACCTCTACAATCTTATTAATTCTAGTGGTTTGGACAATTAAAAATGGGATAAAATCTGGAAGTTGAAAATAATACCTTCATGTACAACTTTTATGTGGAAAACTTCCCACTATATACTTCCTAATAATATGAGAGTGACATCCATCATACCATATATACAACCCAAATGTCAGATATGTAACTCAGATGAAGAATCCCATACCCATGCATTTTTTTCTTAAATGCAACTTTATTGCACAAGTTTGGATCCACTTAAACTTTGATATGTCTTACGTTAGTTAAGATTTGAATGATTTTCAATATTTTCTGAAACAAATATTTGAAAATACTTCCAGGGGAGGAAATGTTATGAAATGGATTAAATTTCGCAGTGTGGTACTTTGACATATCTGGAAAGTCAGATGTAATGTTGTCTTTAACAAAGAAAAACAAAAATATTAGTACTGCTACTAGTATTATGAAATTCATAAATAGTCTTGGGCATGTTTATAACAAATCTTATATAATATTACGCTAACTTTGTTTTGTAACCCCATGTTGGATGAAACTCTGGAGATTTTCAGAGAACAACCAACAAGTAACAAAACTTTCTTAGCTTGTAACCTTAACATTGTTATATCTATGTTAAACCCTGGAATTTGTCTAACTATAACTGACTGGGCAGGAACAACCATTTTTGTAAGGGGACTCAATGGACATTGTACTACCATAGAAGAACTAGAAGAGTTAGAGCTGAAGCTGCATTCCAATGTGCAACGGACTGGAATGAACATAATCTTCTTTGTCAAAGTGATTTTAAACCTACCATGCTGATATCGATGGGAAAGTATACAAAAGCTAAGTAAAGTCGTTACAACATCAATTTAGACTCTGGAAACAATCAAAGATTTATTATAAACTTTAAGATTCATGCTTTTATATTAGTCCGCAGATATGTTATTAGAGAAGCACCAAATCTTTCGGTTTTTTGTAATACTTATGATGTCACTAACACTTAGATAGGACTATGATGTAATACTTAAAAATCCAAGATGTTCTACTTTATCCCGACCCTGTGAGGGACTCAGGGATATAGTAAATGATGTAATCGATTGAGGTTTTATCCTCTTTTGTGAAAATAAATAAATCATTCTATTCGTGGTGAGTGCAATTATAAAACTAGGCAACACGTACTTCAACGGCCTTTTTAGCTTCTAATATTTTAATTTATTTCTCGCTCGGTAAACATAGTTTTTAAAATGACAAGGGTAACAAGTACACGACAACCTTTTTTTTCAACCTATGCAGACTCACCTTGTATAATCTTATTGTAACAATAACGACCTCACGATTATTTTAACAAGGTGATCTAGGTAATAGTTAAAGTTCGGGTCGAA
The DNA here is from genome assembly GCA_023531435.1 of Papaver californicum. Taxonomy (NCBI): domain Eukaryota; kingdom Viridiplantae; phylum Streptophyta; class Magnoliopsida; order Ranunculales; family Papaveraceae; genus Papaver; species Papaver californicum. Next base: position 4,752,648 of record JAJJMC010012129.1, read on the forward strand.
CTATAACTATGTGATAGTTACCAAGATGTGATTAACTTACAAGTGTATTTACTTTAATTATAAAGCTAAACAATATAATTAGGGCTACACAGGAATCGATGGGGACCAGAACCGGTAGAACCGAGGATGAACCATAATGGAACCGAGGGGATCGGCACATGTAATGGAATTAAAAGGCATAACCATCTCATACCAGGTACAAGTACCGGTTCTTAGGTCATTCCCGACCGAACCGTTTCCAAAAAAATCGACTCCTACAACCAATCTGGCCAACGTACATGAATACCAAGACATCGTTCACTATCTTAAGTTATAAGGACCGTGGTTTTAAACCACGCTAAAAACGCCCAATCACAGTGGGTGAGCCCCTCAAAAAAACATGGAGATGATTTTAGGGCCCGCCAACTGTGAGTAGGCGGTTTTAGTGTGGTTTAAAACCACAATTCGTTTAGAGTTTCAAACAAAAAAAAGTATTTGGAAATATTTTTTCAGGACATTATTCAATTTAGAGATAAATTAAATAGGTAAAAGAGTGTCATGGAACTCCATTGTATTATTTTGTATCCATTATGGTGACCGTCTTGAAAATGTGGAGTGTGGACCACTAATTTTCTAGGAATTACTAGATAATCCAATCTATATGATCCGTTTAACGGGTGGTCCACCCACCCGACCCATATATTCGCTAATCCAAAATCATGTTTTTGGACCAAATTTTGTTTTTCTCTAATCCATTCACGTGTGAGTGTTATGATGTAATTTATATATATTCCATTTGTACCCACTCCTCTGAAACCAATTCAGTTTCCAAAAAATTTAGATTCGTTTTTATTCTTCTATGTTGGTGTTTTTAGGGTTTTGTTCTGAAGATCAAATTCGGTGCTCTATAATCATCTCCAACTCCATTTATCCCAGGTAAGTTCTATAGTAAAGTGACAGTGAAGAAGATAAGCAAGTGATGGTGAAGAAGAAGTAGATATGAAAATAGATCTAAGATGAAGAAGAAAAAGAATAAAAATATATAAATTCATCAATTTTGGATTTTGGTTTAGACTTTTTAAGCTTCTTCTTCATCTATGGGGTATGTAATGTCGAATATGTAACGTGAGATATGTACTATAGGATCATCATGAGAACTAGGTTTTCTTCTACTGATTTGGGAGTGATGTCTTCTTTTATGTAGAAATTGGTCTTGTACGTTTTCTTATTTTTCTTCTTGTTTTCATCATTTTTCTTGTTTAAATGTGGGTATCTCAGTACATATCAATATGTATTGATGCTTATTCAGCAGCATAAATTAGGTTTTTACATATAGATATATACTGTTTGCTGGGTTCTACTTGTTTTTGGTGACTAACATTGGTCTTCTTCTTCTTTGCAACATAAATTTTCTTTTTCTTCTTTTTCTTCTATTATTATTCAGTTAATTATTCTAGTTGTAACCATTTTTGTTGATGATTTCTTCATATTCCAGAAGAAACCAGTTTTGATATGGGTTTGTGTTGATGATTTGTTTGAATCCTCTGTTTTGATTTTCTATTTTTGTATCTCAGTACATATCAATATGTATTGTTCATACACTTTTTCCTTCAATACATATTTATATGTAGTGTTGGACCAATATGTAATCTTGGATCATCTATTCTATTTCCTTCGGTACATATCAATATGTACTATGGGATCATACATTTTTTTCCTACAATACCTATTTTAGTTTAGTACATACCAATATGTACTGTAGGATCATACACTTTTTCCTTCAATATATATTTCCCTTTAGTACATATCAATATGTACCATGGGATCATACACTTTTTCCTTCAATACATGTTTCCCTTTAGTACATATCAATATGTACCGTGAGATCATACACTTTTTCCTTCAGTGCATATCAATATGCACTACATAATCTTCTTCTTCTTCTTCACTGGATCTTTAACATGGTTTTTGATTTTTTTTTGTTGATGATTGTTGATTAATATGATTTCTTCTACTACTATATCTCTTATTTTTCTCTCAATTGTTCTTGTTCTAACCATTTTCCTTCAACTTTCAGTAGAAATCAGTTCAGGTCTACTAGTGTTTGATCTATTGATTTTAGGTTGTTGATCTTGAGTCTTGATTTTATGATTTTGTTACTCTTTGATCTCTCTTTTTGATACGTTTTTTTTTTATGATTGTTACTTTATTTTTATTTTGATCTCTCTTTCTGTAACGAGTCACTTTTGAAATTTTCGCTGCCTAATCAGTTTCGGGTTTGATTTTTATTTTGTTTTTGATTTCAGAGTTTAAAAGTGAAAAGCTCGTATTGAAGACATGGAGGACGTGGCTAGGTTCACACGTGAATGTTATGGGCAGTGAAGTAATTTTTCTTTTTGAAATCTTTTTTGGACCTCCGGATAAAAGAATTTTCCCGATGGACTATATCATAAATGGTAGACTGGTCTTTGAAGCATCTAGCAAAATTTCTTTTATTTTTTAATTTTCATTGTGTTAGGATGGTTCTGTTAGTTGTGAGTGACATCAAACTCTATTATATTATTTGTACCATTATGGTAACCGTCTTGAAACTGTAGAGTGTGGACTTTTTATTTTCTAATTACCATTATGTTAGACTAGTTGCTTAGTTGTAAATATTAATATTCAAAAGTACTAACTCTATAAGGAAGTTTTCAGCAATCGGTTTTTGAGTTGGTTTAACCTTTCTCATATGGTTTCTTCATGATCCCCTTAGAACTGATATAAATCTTTATCTTTTGATGGTTACTAGTTAAATGATATACAAAGATACATGTAATCTGTAACCAGTTTTTTATATTGCATTTGAACCAATTATATCCCTATTCAAAGTAATTCCCATCATAAGAGGAACAAGGAATATTTAAGGCAAACCACACAACTCTGATCATATGACAGTTTAAGAATAAATGACTACTTGTTTTAGTAACACTACAATAACATAACATATAATGCATGATATCTTTTTTTGAAAATCATGCAATTTTAGTATTTAAAGATAAAACATCCGCGAACATTTTCCATACAAACAATAAAATCCTAGGGTTTACTTGAATTTTCTAAATACTTTTCCAGAACCAAATATCATGTCTATTGGCAGACCCTAAGATAAAAGAGTAGGTAGATACAGTTGTGAATCAACTAATTTTAGTTCCCAGCCAATGTAAATTATCTTTTGCCTCTTCTTTTTATATAAACAAAGCTAATCCTATCTATGGTTTTCTGGTAAAAATAAGTGTTTACAAGTTTGTATATCCCAACTTTTATTTTCAGTTATAAACTATTTCACTAGTGTCCGAGGATTATCATAATCATTTATCAGGTTTTGTTATTTTCTATGCCCGTATACGATAACAACAAATCATTATATTAAAAATAAAAAAAAAATAAAAAAAATAGTTTTAATTTATATTGGAAAATGTAAATTTTAATAGATTCAATACATAACAACGATGTACGTGTATCACACAACTGCGAGGGCCTTGACGGCCGTCTTTAAAACAGGCTCCAAGAAATCAACCTGGTATTTCTGGTCTAGTAAAACTCGACACGTGCTATACAACAACTTAAAAGAAGTTAGTTTACAAAATAAGACTCCGTAGTATATAATCACATAGTCACACTCTATTATGAGTATCTAATAGAGAGCGACAAAACCCATAAACAAGTTCAAAGTACATGGGGATGTGACTTCCTCCTCTTCCTCCAGCATGACAGCCTGTTTTTACCATTAGATTTTCCATTCATCCATTACCACTCATCTCTCGCTCTTTTTTCTCTTAGTCTCAAACCATTATTCCTTCTCATTATAAACCCCCAGAATCTCAATCTTCTCTTCCCTTTTCCCAATCTCTCTCGTTCTTCATTTCCCTTGCTAGGGCTCTGATTTTCTTCTCTACCCTCAGCAGCAGAAGAAGATCGAGATTATTTAGTTATAGTATTATTAGTGGTGAGAATGTTGCCGTATCAGACATTGCAAGAAGCAGAATTAGAATTAGGAAGGGAATTAAGTTATGCAGAGAAATTATGGTTTGATTATTCAGCTAATAAATCAGATTATTATCTTTACTGTCATACTATTCTCTTCTTGTTTGTTATATTCTCATTAGTTCCATTACCATTAGTATTTATCGAGATCAAAAAAGCACATACCATTCTTAAATATAAGATTCAACCTAAAGTTAAGATCTCTACTCAAGGGATTTTTAAATGTTATAAAGATGTTATGATCACATTCTGTCTTGTTGTGGGTCCTCTTCAGCTTGTTTCTTACCCCAGTGTTCAGGTATATACACATAATCAATTTCTACATTTTGATTTGATTTTGATCCACATTTGGTTAATTTTGGTGTTTTCTGGCTGAAATTTGGTGTCTTTTGTCTGAAATTTGGATGGATTTTGATGGGTTTGTGTACACAGATGGTTGGGATTAGGACAGGATTGCCATTACCATCAGGTTGGGAAATGGTTATGCAATTATTGGTGTATTTTCTAGTGGAGGATTATACGAATTATTGGATCCATAGATGGTTGCATTGTAAATGGGGTTATGACAAAATTCATAGTGTTCATCATGAATATGCGGCGCCAATTGGATTTGCAGCACCTTATGCACATTGGGCTGAGGTTTTGATTTTAGGGATTCCGTCGTTTCTTGGACCTGCTATGGTTCCTGGTCATATGATCACTTTCTGGGCTTGGATTATTTTACGACAGGTCGAGGCGATTGAAACGCATAGTGGGTATGTATTCGTTAAATAACTTAAATTATTCTCATAAAGATCAAATTTTTATCACAAACAGCACAGTTAATTCACACTGTCATTTTCTTAGTCTGGTTGTTGTTTATAAGTGAGATCTGTTTCAAGTAATTTATATTCAGCATACCAGGGTTTTGTTGATTTAGGTAAAGAACATCCTAGTTCTAACAATTTTAGCGAAGGAGAAGAAAATGATTAGTTTAGTTTTTTGTATTTTCGTAATTTGGTTCATAGTTGTCGATGTACAGGTGGGTTGGTGGGATTTTGTGCTGGTTTGGTGATCTTGAGTGTTTTAGGATATCAGTATTGACGGCATAATCTGCTTGTATTTATTGTGCTAGCCTAAACTCCGTTTTGAAGAAAATTTGCATGGAGTGTGGGGTAACATTACTTAATTCGATTTCAGTATGCATTTTGACAGTAACAGAGAGGCAAAAGTGTTGGTGAATTCTTGCATTTTCAAGTGTCAATGCAAACCACACTCAAATTTTGTTCTAAAGCAATTTGAGGAAGGAAATCTCAATTTTTTCTTTGATACCAACCGCGAAGCCAATATAACTATTTTGACTTGACTGATTTGATTCTGTTATTTTGGCACTGGTATTGTGTGCTGGAGTGCTCATTTATAGATAAAATCACATCTAGAGAACTGTAGGTTTTGTATCGTCAATATACAAGTTCACAAACATAACTTCCGTACCTTGTAATGTAAGCTGTGAAGTGTTCACACAATACACTTAGTTTTATTAGTTAAGCATCAAAATGATAGTCTCAACTCTGAATTTACCTGTTATTTGCCTTTTTTTGGGTGATCTGGTTCTCTGGTACAACCCTGTAGAATTTTTGGTGGGATTAAACCAAGATTTCGACTAATGTTAAATTTGTATTTTTATAATCAAGCTGTGATATGGTTTCAGCTTTGATGTTTCCATAGTTCCCCATGAGTTTACGGGACCATATTATAAACCATTTGTTTGAATCATATAAGACATTGTTTTGCCTTTTGTTTTTCTTTGTTTCCTTTCTTTCACATTTTATAATCTTCTAGTTCGCGTCTTTTCAATATATCTATACCATGAGTAACAGTTCTTCGTTTTCCTTTTTTGCTTTTCATTTCCTCTATAAAACTGATATTTGCTGAAAACCTTGAATGAATGCACTGTATGTGCAGGTATGACTTCCCTTGGACCCCAACAAAATACATTCCATTCTATGGTGGTGCTGAATACCATGATTACCATCATTATGTCGGTGGACAAAGTCAGAGCAACTTCGCATCAGTGTTCACTTATTGCGATTACATTTATGGAACTGATAAGGTTGGTCTTCTTGATTTTATTTTTGATTTACTGTGCCATAAATATGGTGATAGATTTTTCTTTTGTTTTTTTGAAATGCGTACTTTGGGAGGAATTATTCACGCATCTTTACTAATGCTTGATTGATATATTTAACCAGGGATACCGGTATCAGAAACATTATCTTGAAAAGGTAAACCCTCAACCTCCTATTTGTTTGTCGTTTAGATTTACTGTTTTGGAGTGCATGAACATGGAAATTTGCTTCGGCACTTGTATAAGTTGAGGAGTTCAAGAAGCTGCCTTCCTTAGCGTTGCTACCTCTTTTGTTCTCCAGATATGGGTGAACAAAGATAAGATGTTCTGATTATGTGGGTACTTCTTCGTTTTCCTTGAAAACACAATTCAGAACAATGGTGATAATGGTTATCGTCACCCAAGAAATGGGTGAATAAAATAAATCTTAGGTTCAGACCTTAGGTTTGTTGTTAATACTATATGTTAGTATCAAACCTCATCATTCGTCCTGCTCACTTACTCCATTAAAATGGATGATGGAACTTACTTTTGCCTGTATCAGAGTGCTCATAGACTGGCTTGATCCCAATTGGTAAACAAAATTGGACCCTATGTTAACAACCTTGAAATCTGATCTCAGTTTATTTCATGGATTTCTCCAGTTCTCTGAGTTTTTGTTATTACTAATTATGTTGTACCTCCCGCTGTTTTTCTAATCGTTTTGCACCATCCATTAGTTGAGAGAAGCAGGGAGCAGCAATGTAGATGGGATCGATAGCAAGTCCGAGTAGGTTTGTCAAGTCTTTGAAGATGCATTTGCATTTACTTGGAAATTTAGATGTAGCCGAATTTGGACTTAAAGATCATGGAGACTGCCTCACAACTTTATCACCATGCTAGCGAGCCATCTACTTTGTAAAGCTTTTTAAGATGTTAATCCTTGCTATTGTTTGTATGTTGTAGCTGGAGTCCTTAAAAATAGTGTGGCATTCTCACCTTTGTAATAAATTTTTGCATTCTGTTTCAACTTTAGTCTCCTTGAGAGATCTAGGATGGGTTCAGTCTTGTTAGTGCAGTGTGAAGCTGATAATATTATGATAACAATGACTACTATGCTGCATTAGTCTACTGGCTTGAAATTTTTATTTCGTAAACAAAGCCAATCTAGTGCATTGTGGTTAGTGGTCTATCACAATCTGCAATGTGGACGAACAAAAATAATGTGTGGATTATTTATTTATTTTTTCGACATTTTTGTTGCAAATATGCAATGCCACATTAAAGTTTGTCTTGTAGTTACTAGTTAGTGCGAGTCTTCTGAGTTCTGACGGATCAATGTAGCTGCGTCAAATCTAAAGCCCATGGACAGGATGTATCCCATGTAAAATAGATAAACAGTTTCCACCAGAAAGGAGAAAAAAAAGTTATGACGTTTGACTACTGAATGAACAATCGGATACTTTAAACCGGAGGAATGGATGGTTTGATTGTCAAGAAGTGTGGATTAAAATTGTCTCCATTGGGACAGCAATTAGCAAGTTGTGGGAATGAGAGCCTTCTTCATGTTTGGTTGCTTGCTTCTGATGGAGGGGCTACTGATGGACATTTGAATTCTGGATTATCCGCATTGGGCTTATTAAATTCTGGTTCCCAAGTTTGTTCTTAGTTGTTGAACAAAAAATGAGAGAGAACTTCTGATATCCCGTGGATTCATAGCAAACCAATCGACTTTCTGGAAGAATCCATCAATGGTTAAGATCTCTGATCTCATTGTTCATACTATGAAAAAAAAAGTCAGATGTGGAATTTGATCCCACGCCCTCTCTCGAAGACCAGAACTTGAGTCTGCTGCTTTAGACGACTTGGCCAACCTGACATGTTAATCTCCTTGAGAATTGCTATGTTTGCTTCAATGTTGTTAATGCAATGTGAAGCTGATAAATATTGTGATATCAATGACAACGACTGCTAAGCTATGTTAGTCTATTGGTTTAATATTTTTATTTTATAAACAAAGGCAGTTAAGTCCAATGTGATTAGTGGTCTGTCACAGTCTGCAGTGCGGACAAAACAGAAAGAAGTCCGTTTTAAGTTTTTGTATTGTCAGCAGGTTTTTACTCGATAGAAAAATTTGTCCGCAAATGGAACAGTCACATATACTCTCAACTGGAGGAATGTACGGTTTGATTGTCAATAACGATGTAAGAATTCGGAAACAAATTGTAGAAGCATACCGAGGATCAAGATGTGTGTGGATTTAAATGGTCTCCATAAGGACAACAATTAGCATCGTGTTGGGAATGATAGCCTTGTTCATATTTGAGATGGATCAGTTGTTCTTCGAATTCTCCTACTTAATGATTTGGCAGGTTTGAAAATCACGCTGCGGCAGTTACGGCTCTAGCATGGTGCACATACTAGACTATCTTGCTTGCTTCTGGTTGATGTGCACATACTGGTTCCCAGGTTTGTTCTTTGTTGTGGAACCAAAATGAGATGGAACTACTGAGCTTCGATGGTTTCACTGAAAACCAACCGACTCTGGGGAAGTATCCGTCAATGGTTAAGATTGCTGATCTCACTGGTCACACTACAAGAGTTCTATTCGACTGTTTCTGTAGCCTTTTTGTATTCACTGTAATGTTGTTCTTTAAAAAAAATGTGGGATGTGGGAATTGAACCCACGCACTGTCTTCTGTATTCAATGTAATGGTCTTCAAAAAGAAAAATTATAACAAAACAACTACGTCAGATGTGGGATTTGAACCACGCCCTCTCTCAAAAACCAGAACTTGAGTCTGGCGCCTTAGGGCAACTCCAACAAGGTGAGTATACTAAAGACTAAAAACTAAAAAAATTTCATCTTTCTTTTTTCTTTTTACAACGGTTTCCAGAATAAATATGATCGCACGTCCAATTAAAATGACGTTTGTTGTAAAACGCTGTTGTAGAGTAACGTGAGTTGACACGGACGTTTGTGTGCGGAGACGTATATTGTCATACGCCTCATCACGTGAGCGTTTCGTATTCTGAAACCAGGCGCAACTATACATGAGCGTTTGCATTTTGTTACGCTACTGTGGGTGGACGTATATTTAACGTCAACACTGATAAGCGTCTGTTGGACCAGCGCTGTATTAGGTGAACGTCTACAATTCGTGCGATGTGCTGCGTGGACGTTTAGTGATAAACGCTGCTCCTATTATACGCCTGAATACCAGAAGTCCTTCTAGAATAGCGAGCACTCACAGAACGCCTACCCACAGTAGCGCTTTATGGGCGCCCAACAGAGTGAGCGCCCAATCTACGTTGTGCTGGGGGGAGCGTTTGGGTGTAAACGTTATATGATGGGGAGCGTTTGGTGTAAACGTCATATGATGGGGAGTGTCCGTGTGAGTGAATGGAGCGTCCAGATGAGCATGGAGAGCGCCCGTGTCTAGAGTTTCCTATTTAACGCTCTCCCTGGCTTCGTCTTTCCCACCTCACAACGCTCTTCAACAGACGACGACGCCTTTGTGTGGAGAAAAATTGCTTCAACAAGGTAATTAAATCTTTATCTCTGTCATTTTCTTCTTTGTTTTAGTTTGTTTTTGTTGTTTAACTGCGTTTGTTGGGTTTTATTGTTGTTTCATTTCACCATTTTTTCACTGTCCAATGACTCCATCGTTGTTAGAAGTAGAACATGATTAGGATTGTGCCGTGAACCTAATTAGGACTTTAGAACATAATTAGAATGGTGAACATAATTAGGATTATAAATCATAATTAAAATTAGAATTAGAACATAATTAGAATTAGGACATGATTGTGCCGGGAACATTTATATTAATAAAATTATTTTTGAGCCGAAAATGAGAAAATTAAAATTAGAAAAATAAAATTAGAACATAATTTTCCGGGTTTATGATTTTTATAAGTAGCTTAAAACAGTTAATTTTTTTGCACTATATGCAGTTTTGATTAAAATTTTCATCATTATTGTCTGCTTGGTAATTCCTGATTCGAACATATACAACGTTTCACACATTGAACTGAACATTACACTATATAGCGCAACATGATTATTGGCCGAACAACTAATTTTCTAGTTACATGTTAGACATTGAGTCGTCTCGAAATTCTATGCCAATTGCTAAGTATGTCTCTGTAATATGTATTTTGTGTCTATAGGTTTGTTTGAACTGTAATCTGTATTGTCGTTGATATATGGATAAATCTGGAGTTATATTTTTGCTCTATTGTGTTTCGAAAAAATTGAATTTGTGTAGATGTTGAGAAATGCCGCTTCCCGATTCGTTGGTCGGAAAAAAAAAGAACAAGAAAGCCCGAACAACGCAGGATGTACCAGATGCCAGCATTGCTGAAGGAGTGAATGATGATATTGGTTTAGGAATTATAGTATGGTGGAAGATGATGAAGGTCACGTTTCTAGCAATATGAGTTCGAGAGCCGACCCAAAAACCAAATATATGCATCGTGAGTCTCTGAAATCGGTCTAACAAGCGTATAAAGCTATAACCAAAACCTGCGAAAGAGCAAAATTTATTATTGAAAGGGCAGGATGGGACTGGTTTTTATCAATGGATGTTGGTGACTCGTCACATGCGTTGATTGATTATATCGTCGAGCGGTTCTGGGACACGACGAACACCTTTCACTTCTCATTTGGTGAAATGGGTTTTACACCTGTAGACTGGGTGATGTTGACCGGAATCAATATTGGTATTGGCGAGGCGCCTCCATATGACCCGGATAAATATACCTTTCAACATGTCCATGACCATATTTTCCCAGATTTAAAAGACTCTGAAGTTTGTCGGAAAGAAGGTATCCCGGCGCAGTGGATTTCAGATGCCATTACTGTGGCCTTTTTGGGCACATACTTTACAGAGGCAAAGTTGGTTGAGGCGCAACAGGATAATGTACTTGCTGAGAGAGTGGCGCGAGCATTTTGGATGTATGTTCTGGGATAATTCTTCTTTTCCAATGCTAAGAACTACATCGATGCTGGATGGTTAACTGCTTTTGAGGATATAAATAAAGTTGGAACTTTTGACTGGGGTAGTGCTGGTATGTCAAGACTTTATTCCGCACTTGGTGCAGCAGGAAGGCGTCAAAAGTCACTAACCGGGTCTTGTCAAATATTGGAGGTAATTTTATTTCCTTGAATTTTCATATAACTAATAGTTTCGAGGTACATTATTAACTTTGTTTTAATCAAATTCAAGTTTTGGGGGTACGAATATATGGGCATACTTCGACCTCACAACATCCCCAATGAGAGCGAATGTCCTTGGCCAACATGTTCGCGGTGGAAGAGTACGCGAAGGAAGAGTAATGATATTAAGGGTGCAAGGAAACTTTTGAATGAATTGACAATGGATGTCGTGACATGGAGACCATGGTTTGAAATTGCGGCACGCCATATTAATGAGACTATTCGCGTAGCTATGGCGGTATCAAATACCCGCACCGTATTTACTTGGGTTGGCACTGTGAGTTGAGACTTTCTAGTTCAAATAGTCATATTTATTAGTATTTTTTTTAAATTTTCTGGTACATGGCTGATAATAATTAAATTTTACATCATAACGTGTACCTTGGAGACCGTTTATGGCACCAAATCTATGGTGGATGGAGAATTCCTCGTAACTCCCCAAGTTGTGTGAACAACATCACTGATGCCGAGGCTACCAAGATGAGGGAATCGAGTGCCATACCAATAAATGACTACCTCCAGGATCGGGTTACTTATGATTGTTATTTGGAGTACTGGCGACTTGTTACAAACTCTAAGAAATTTTGCACCCAAGTCAACTGGGAGGTGGAAACATACGACTGTTTGGGGGGGCTTGTTACGGAAACCCTCGACCAACCCGCTGAACATTTTGCCATTCCGCCTCAAGATAATTGAACATATGTAAGTATATTTAAAATTGAAACGAAAATATATTTTGAAAGAAATTTTTTGAGAAACTGACCTTTTTTTTTCTCATATAAAGGTCGAAGCTTATAATTTTGCGCAAGAATCTGCCGATTTTACCGAAGAATTCCGTAAGTTTCATTTGGCCCAGTCGAGGGAAAGGATGGAAGAATTGCGCAACTATAAGAATGAAAACACTAATTTGCACCTACAACTTGCCCGTGCTCAGTCTCAATCTCCACACTTAGGGGTTGGTAATTTTCCGGCAACTCTCCCAACGCAAACGTGGAACACGGGGGGTCAGGGAACTTCGTCAAGTATGCCTCCGTTTATGCCACCTCGCTCTTCTCGTGGGGACTAAACTACTGAATAGTGTTATTCCATTATTATGTAGTCATTCCAAATTACACTATATTTTGGACTTTATTGTTTTACATTTTCAAAACACATTTGACTTTATCTGTTTTCGTTTTCAATTATGTGTTTTCTTTGTGGCCGTACATACTCTTTGATTTGGTTTTTAAAAAAAGTTCCAACCTATATGTTACCGTTTTGTTACCGTTGAACAACGACCAAATACCCTTACATGGAGTCCTATAAATACATTAGCCTATATGTATCATTCTCATTCCAAATCCATCTCAGTAACATTTAAGATCAAATTTATAATTTTGGGTTTTCATTTAATGGCGGGTTACGAAAATTTTCGGTTAAATGCAGATAATTTTACACTAGAGGAAGATTTATCCATATGTCGAAACATAGTTTTGCATTATCCATCAAGGAGGCATGAATGTCGGATGGATGGTTGTATGAGCATGCAATGGTTGGAACATACACATGCAAACTTTTGTAATGAAACCGGTAATCCCAACAACAGGAACAGAGCAGGCCTTTTTTGTCGATATGTGCAAATAACAAAGGAAGTCCTTGAATTTTCTTCTTTAACTGCTAAGGTCAATGAATTTCGTCTTAGGAATGAAACAGATGATGAAGTTTTTCAGAGATCACTTGAGGAATGGACTAGATGGGAACAACACGATTTCCGGTACAAACCTCATTTCGAGATCTTAAGGGTAATGGAACAATTCAATCCTTTTGTGTTGATTATTCTACCCAGTACTGAAGAACGCCGTGCACGTCGTCCGATAAGCCAAGCCTTCAGATGAATGAAATGTTGACATGATTGGAGTTAAATTCATGAAGTGAAGAACAAAAACAAAAGAATAATAAATAGAGAAACAAAATTTGGGTTTACCTATGTCATGCATATGTCACCGTTTTGTTTTTACTAAATTTGTCGTTTTCTTATCTTTAGTATGTTTGGCTTTGTTTTAATTTGGATTTTACTGCATGTATTTTCTCTTCCACCGACACTTCTTAGCTCTGTAGTTTTTGCTTTATAGGTAAATTTCAGTTTCTTGTTTTTAGGCGTTATCTCTGTGTTGTATTGTCTAATCAACTGAAAGTTCTTATCTCTTGATTTTCTCATTCGAAATTATTTGTCTGTTTTTTCTTTACAGCTGTTGTTTATGTATGCTTTAATTTGACCCTACGCTCTGCGTTGTATTGTCTAATCAACCGAAACTTCTTATCTCTTGATTTTCTCATTCGAAATTATTTGTCTGTTTTTTTTTTTACAACTTTTGTCAAGGTTTCCTTTAATTAGACCCTTATCTCTGTGTTGTATTGTCTTAATCAACTAAAACTTCTTATCTCTTGATTTTCTCATTCAAAATTATTTGTCTGTTTTTTCTTTATTGCTGTTGTTTATGTATGCATAAATTTGACTCTACGCTCTGCGTTGTATTGTCTAATCATCTGAAACTTCTTATCTCTTGATTTTCTCATTCAAAATTATTTGGTAGTTTCTTCTTTATAGCTCTTGTGTAAGTTTGTTGGGTTTCTATTTGCTTTATTTTTTCGTTGTTATCTTAAACATAACTATAAAAAGAACACATCATTCTCCATTGAAACCACATCAACAACTACAAACCAACCCAGAACATCTAAACACCACAAAACTAGCACCCAAAAACATACTTCCTTCCCCTATCAATGGCAGGTTATCAAAACTGCAACATGTTTTATGCTGCTTCTAATTCCTCTTCTTATATTCCTCCTAATCAGTTAACCCTATCTTCGACATCTAATGATGATAGTAATAACACCACTTCCTCATCAGACGAAGAAGCATTTCCGATTAACCAAAATAACGCAGCACTAAATTTAGGCTTGGTCGCTTCATACATTGACTGGCCACGTACTAGAATCGAAATACAAAGAAATCGTGAGGATAGAGCTAGACTACTATGGACAGATTACTTTTCAAGAAACCCGACATTTCCTCCCCATGTTTTTCGTAGAAGATTTCGTATAAGAAGACAATTGTTCAACCGTATCTTGTGGGATATAGTAGCAGTTAATCCTTATTTCGTTCAAAAACGGGATGCGGCCGGGCGCCTAGGATTAACCCCACACGTGAAAATTACGGCTGCAATTCGAATGCTGGCTTATGGATCTGCGGCGGATGCAATAGATGAGTACTTACGCATCGGAGAAACCACGGTTCTTGAGGCAACACGACGATTTTGTTTGACGATACTGCATTTATATGAGGAACGATATTTGCGCAACCCAACTATTGCGGATGTAGAATTGTTGCTTAACCAGAACAAAGCGAGGGGATTTCCTGGGATGCTAGGAAGTGTGGATTGTATGCATTGGAAATGAGATAGATGTCCATCAGCCGAATCTGGTGCATACACTGCCTACAAAGGCGATAGAAGTATTGTATTGGAGGCAGTGGTTTCACAAGATCTTTGGTTTTGGCATGCTTTTTTTGGTATGCCTGGTTCTAACAACGATATAAATGTAATGAACCGTTCTTATATTTTTAAGAACCTAATCAGAGGTAAAACACCACCTGTGAACTTCGAGGTTAATGGGAACCAATATGATATGGGGTACTATCTCGGTGATGGGATATACCCAGAGATAGCAACTATTATTATGTCGATCAAGCATCCAGATTCGGCAAAGAAACGAAAATTCTCAACTATCCAAGAGGGCTGCCGAAAAGATGTTGAGCGAGGATTTGGGGTTCTGCAAAACCAATTTGCAATCGTTAAACAACCAGCTAGAATGTGGAATATGGACGCACTAGCATATATAATGAAAACGGTTATTATTCTCCATAATATGATTGTGGAGGATGAACGTCAACCCGGTGATTGGCCACATGAATATGATCAAGGGCGCTACCACGCACCTGTTAATATATCCCGTCAACAAACTGCAGAACTGTCGAGGATGTCGACTCACCAACGCCGAGTTGCAGTACATAGCAAAGAAACGCATATTCGATTACGAAATGACTTGATTGAACATTTATGGTCGGATTTCGGTGAAGTATGAAAAATTAGTAAACCATGCGGCTAGGTTTTATGGGTATATCTCTTGTAAACCCTCCCGAGACACCACTCGGCCACTAGGGGCACTTAGTGGTATAAAGGCATGTTGGACGTCCTAAACTGTTGAACCTTTGTATTACTTTTAATCTTAATATGAATGTTTAGTTTAATTCCTGTCATTGCCTTGTCAACTTACTTTTTATAATATCTCTGACAATGTTAAAAACTGATTTTTACATTGAAATGTGGTCTGAGTATTGTCAATTCCTTGCATTGACTTGTCAACTTACAACAACCATCTTGCACGTGCTAATTGCAACCGCTACTCATGTGAAAATGAGATATGTTAATGTAAAGTTGTGTTCTGTTCTGGTTGCTCTAAGTGACAATCAATTTAAGGACTCAGAAATTAGAATTTTCATTAATAGTCGGAAAAATTACACTCAAAGTTTTATATGGTTTAACCAAGCCGAGATTCTCTTCTTTTCTGTAAAATTTCTTTCTTCCTTATTTCAATCCACTCTTTGGTTGCGGCATCCAAATGGGAGACGTCCGTCATCATAATACGATACTCCTCTTTTGCTGCAAACTCGGCTTCTCTCTGATCATTCTTCCTTTTAGCATTTTCCATATAACTGTTGCTGAAGTTTTTTTGGTTGTTAATAATTGTGTCCAAGGCATCGGCTTGGGCACTGGATTTTGCTTTCCCTGTTACCTTCAAACGTTTAGCCTTTTTTTCCCCATTGGACGGGGATACGTGTTAGGTATATCTCCTATTTCTTCGTATACACTGCATTGGCCTTGGCTTGGCGAAGGTCTATTTCGAGTATCGTCATCGGTATCTGAATATTCTTCGGCTTGTGATGAATCGAAAAGTTGTGTTGATCGTCTTGAATATTTGATGTTTTCTAACATAATTGTGTAGCACTCTTCGTGCTTAAATGGTTTCCCACCATTAGCTTCCTTGAACAGCCTCCTTACTTCTACGCTCTGTTTATTGTTGTTCAGAAAAATAGTTGATAGTGCATCATATACAATTCAAAACTTTAAAAAGGCAGTGCATAAAATTTAAGTCTTCACAGACCTTTGTTTCTGGGCCCCATCCAGTATGGTGTTCACGTTCCACTTCTGCCTCCTTTGCAGAGTACAGAGCCACCTCTTTACTTATTCTCTGAAAGCGTTTCCGAATAGAGGTCCAACTCCGATCAGCAATTGAAGGTATAGCTTCTTTTATTCCAGCTTTGATGCGAGACCATAATTTGTCTTCTGATTGATCGGTACCAACACTACAATCTTGAGATATTGATAAATGAATCTTACACATGGTTATATATTCATTAACAGTAAAATTTGGACCTCTTGGTTTTGGACCCATTACTGAAAGTGATTACAAACAAATTGGAATGAAAAACAAATTGGAAGGAATTTTTTTTTTGAAAACCTTAAAAATTTCTTTATTTGTTGAAACTGAGTTATGAAATGTTATTGTGGAATGAAACATACTACAGCAACTGGTTTATATACATAAGGATTTAATAACCGTTTAACGGTTACATTTTACAACGGTAACAAAAACGCTCGTGTAGGGGACGTTTTGTTGCAACGCCTAAATAAAGGAGCGTCCAATTGGGGCGTCTGTCTAGAGAAACGTTACAAAACTGGGCGTCTTCCAGGGGAAGCGCTGCGTTGTCTTAGGCGAGCGTCCTGGGCTAGGCATCTCCCTAGGTGAACGTTCATTGTGAAACGTCTCCCTAGTTGGACGTTTGGTCAGGCGCTCCTTTTGCTTGCGTTTCTGTTAGCTTGCATTCTCTTAAGTAAGCGTTAAATCATCCGCTTCTCTACCCAAGCGTCTCATCGTACGCTTCTCTAACCAAACGTCCGTGTTTTAAAACGTTTTCTCAACGAAGCATTTTTTGTTAACGCATATTTAAAAGAGCGTGCGACTATATATATTGTGAGAGTAAAAGTACTCTGGTACTGTACGTATAGTCGTCGAAATCCCAAATTTAATCGCCCGTTGCGCTTCAATTTAGACGATCAAAGAGTAAAGATAATCTTTACTCTTTGGTATGGTCGTCCGTTGGAGATGCCCTTAGAGCATTCATAGTCGTTGGACCAAATGACGGACCAAACTCATACTTGGTCTTTGGTCCGTCCAAAATAAGGATTAGTGGGATGAGTAAATTTAGTCTTTGGTCCACTTTTACCACTGTTCTGGAGCAAACCAAAGATAGTCCGAGTACTGGACCAAACAGGTTATAATCGAGCGTGCATCTACGTCTCCGCTCTTGTGCTAGGTGTTGTGCTAGTTATCCGTCTCATGGCAGGCGTAACTGTAGACGTACGTTTCATTTATCGGGCGTAAACCAAAATTACGCCTGATGAAGCGTTCAGCTAACGTTGCGTCCAGCGGAGCGTTACGGTAGGAGCACGCCCAATGATAGGCGTTAACCAAATCTACGTCCCGATCAAGCGTGTGCCTATACCTCCGCCTAACTGTGGGCGTCTGCCTAAACCTCCGCATAAGTTCAAGCGTGCGTCTAGAGGTGCGCCTGCCATGAAGCCTCTTGTAAGCGTGTGTCTATGGGTAGGCCTGTTTTGTGGGCGTTATTATGGACGAGCGTCTATCCAGATAGCCGTTGAGATATGTTACCGTTGTAACGGCTATATTTTGACACCCCTATATATGGATGGACTACTAATCAATTTTCATACTTCTAAACCCATTGTTATCTAATTTGTATTCGAGAAAAACTTAGTTCTTTTTGATATACTTATCTTCCAACTCGGTTAGAATTATGGCACCAAAACCACGAGGTCCAAATTTTACTACATTTTAAAATGTAACGATGTGTAAAATTCATTTGTCAATATCTCAAGATTGTAGTATTGGTTCCGATCAATCAGAAGAAAAATTATGGCCTCGCATATTAAATGGGATGAAAGAAGTAATACCTTCAATGCCGATTCGCACTTGGACCTCCTTTCAGAAACGATTTCAGGGAATAAGTAAAGATGTGGCACTTTACTCTATAAAAAAGGCGGAAGTGGAACGTGAACACCATACTGGATGGGGCTCCGAAACAAAGGTAAGTACCCATTTAATTTTGACGATTACAATATTGTTTTGAATTGTATATCCTCCACTGAACTTTATAACAAAAAAAAAACAGATTGAAGAAGTAAGGAAGCTTTTCAAGGAAGCTAATGGTGGCAAAAGATTTAAGCATGAAGAGTTCTACGCAATTATGTTAGAAAACATAAAATATTCACGACGATCGACAGTTGTTTTCGATTCAACACAAGCTGAGGAAGATTCCGAAAGCGGTGAGGAAAACCGGGAAAGACATGAAACAAGCCAAGACAATTCCAGTGGCGATGAAGAAATAAGAGATATGCCTAACACATATAACCGTCAAATGGGAAAAAAAAAGGCGAAACGACAGAAGAAAACATGGAGAGCCAAATCGAGTGGCCAACAGAAAATGATGAAAATTATTATTAAAGAGCAACAAAACTTCAACACCAAATATGCAGAACAAACAAAAATGAAGATGACGCAGAGAGAATCCGAGTTTACAGAAAAACTAGCTGAGTCTTCGGCAAAGTTTAAAGAAAAACAAGCTAGGAAAGAAAAACTTGACGCAAAGAAAGAAGTAGACGAAGAGTTTCGTATAATGATGATGGATGTATCCGGGTTGGATCCGGTAACAAGAGAGTACATCGAACTTAGGAAGGTAGACATTTTACAGAGAAGGAGAAGCCAACCTTAAAGGATTCTTGGAATACCTGAAACCTAAAAGTTTGCATTCTTATTAACATTGTCATTTTTCAGTTTCAACTTTTATGAACTATTAGTGTGATTTTCAGTTTATTTTTAACTGATATATTGTTATGTTAAATGTTAATGAACTTCTTTTTAAATTTCGAGTAATTAATTAATTTAGATAATTTTTTTTACCAATCACTCATTTTTTCGTCTATCTACTCTTCTCCTAAATAAAAAATATAAACAAACTACAAGCAACTCATTCAGCTAAATTAAGAGATTCATGTTCGTAATAAAAGTACTAATAAGATTCAACACCATACCCAACAACGCTTAAAAGATAAAAACATTTAGGTAAAACAAAATCCATAATTCATTCAGGTGGGGCGACCAACATTCTCTTCAGAAGAAAGATTTGCTATCTCCTTAAGCACTTGTAGAACTCCTCTTTGTTTTTCAACACTCATCAACTCCCCAGCGTCAATCGAACGGGTCAATGTCCTGAACAACAAATTTGCTCGATCCCTTATAACAGACATTTCGTTATCAATCACTGGCGATTGAACTTCTTCATTCACCAAATCAATAACGAAATGTGGATCAACAACTACACCACTTCCAGATTCAGTTGATGCTGGATTCAAGTTCCTAATTCGTCCCGATCTTGTAACTCTATTCTTATTTTTGTTCATCTTCAGAATCTGCGTAAAGTTTACGGCTAAATAAAAATCAACATAATTAAGTTCCCATATTTCATAAACAATGATATTATTCAATTAATCATATAATTATCCACAACCCAACTAAAATTAACAAAATACTTAATCAATTTTAACTTCAATTCAACAAATTCTCATAATTTTTTTATACCCAATTTACATGTAAACCCTAGAATTATACCCAATTCCAAAATTATAATTTCTAAAACGTAATTTATCTAGCTATGTTCATATGACTAATATAACCTAAATTAATAAACAAAACATACAATATAAACCTTTTAAATCCATTAAAAATTATAGTAAAGACTGAGGTTATTAGCTTCCTTTGAAAGAATCTTGATTTGAAATAGTTGGTATCAAATCAACACAACCTTTGCAATATTGATAAGGGGTTAAACTTGATTTTGGAGAATTCTTTTCACAAATTGGTGTTGGTGTGGTGGGCGGAGTTTCTCAAGTGTAGTGAGTGTTCAGGAGAAAGTTCAGGAGAAAAATGGTTGAAGACGAACATAAAGGTCCGCTACAGACAGGCGCTCACCCAGCTGTCCGCCTGGTGAGACGCGCGTTCGGCTAGGGAAGCGCCTGAAAAACCAGGCGTTATGTTAAGTGTCCGCCCGTCTCAGCATTCCCACGTACCAGCTGCACGTGTTAGACAAAATACAGGCGTTTGACTATGTTTCCGCCCCATCAGGCGTTCGGCCAAGAAAGCGCCCGTCTCTGGGACGTGCGTCTAGGGGTACGTCTATCGTTAGGCGTTCTTTTCGGGTTACGTCTACCATGAAGCGTTTACCAAATGTCCGCCCCATCCAAACGTATTCCTATGCGTACGCCCGTCTGTTGAGACGTTATCTTAGACAACCGGCCAACTACAGACGCTACCTTACACAAACGCCCGACCAAATTTACTCGTTCACCCGCTGCGTTTGAGGCGGACCAAAGAGTAAAATTTTTAGTCTTTGGTCTTTGGGAATGGTCTGCCCACTATGGTTGCTCTTAGACCACTCGACCCGACTAGATGTTGTTACAATATTAGCTAAAATATCTTTACTTAGAACTGCAATAAGACCAGCATCCTAAGTGCATACTAACTGTGGAACATCATGGGAAATACGGTTCGAAATGGATCAAGTTATCCTCCTGATTTGATTAATTTGAGCCAGGCTTAAACCCACAAGAACAGAGCTAGAATCAGTTGTGCAGCAAATAATATGTTGCCTGTAAACCTCTAATGACAATAACAAACAGGTCTGAAACATCATATAGAACTACTAATAGAGTACAGGGTTGAACTAATGACAATTATCCAATTGTGTGGTGAAATAACCTTACGGTATAATTAACCAATTGTTTTGGTGAAAAATATATACAGTTAAAGTCACCAAATACCACAAGGAGATGCTGATCCAACCGAATCCCATGTGGGGAGATGGCAGCAACATT
This sequence comes from Papaver californicum, assembly GCA_023531435.1. NCBI lineage: Eukaryota > Viridiplantae > Streptophyta > Magnoliopsida > Ranunculales > Papaveraceae > Papaver > Papaver californicum. Next base: position 4,774,009 of record JAJJMC010012129.1, read on the forward strand.
TCTAGCAAATCCTGGTAGCATCCTTCCATTTCATCCTTGACAAAAACTCAACTGAAATATTCCAGGGAGCCGCAAGGGCCTGGTGAACTACCTTGTCGACCAAGTGAAGGCATCTATCTTTCAGCTTCTAGCTATTGCAATGGTAAATTTGATCCCATGATTATTGAACTTTCTTTCCTTTCTCCATCCATATAGAGGACTCCAACATCCATTGCTTCAAGTTAGAGTAAACAGCAATGATCACAAAGTGAGAACAGCTAAGAAGCATGATAACGGCTTCAAAGAGGAAAGGGTACTTCTGCCGCGGCCACAATGTTACATATACAATATGAAGAAAGAAAGAGCACAGAAGAACCAGAATCATCACCAATTTTTTCAATCCAGTGGGAGAACTTCCGGGCTTCGTAGTTGGTCTAATGCCGGGGATATAATAAATAAGAACAAAAAGAATGAGTAAAGCCACATAAGGTAAGATCAGATGGTCTCGGCAAAGAAGAGGAAACATTGAGAGCAATGCAAAGTAGGTCAACCATCTGAATAAAAGGGGTTCCTCTAAAGCCAAAAGGGTTGCAGGTAAAAGAGGCAACAATATAGACTTCTCGTGCACTGCTAAGAATAACAGAAGCAATTGTAAGAAGAGCTGTCATATCAAAGAAACAAAAAGAAAAAAAAAGAAAGAAAACGGGAACAAAAAGCATACCTTGAAATGAGAATACATAGAATGATAATGAACTATTTAGTAATGCATAGAGAAAACCCTGATCACTTGGAGCTTTTATTTGTTGAACCATAGAAGGCAGAACACCTAACAAGGTTGCAGTGAGGCTGAAAAGTCTGAGAGAAGGAGTTGTGAACAACTTTTTCCATTTTATAAGGACTGAAATTGTGCACCAAAAGTTAGCGACATAATCCTCGTATATCCCTCGTTCAAAAGGAGCTAGATGCGACAACACCTGTACAATGACCACAAAGTTTGTTATCGGTGAGGATTTTGAGAGAAACGAGAGGATTAACACTAGATAATCACCACAGCTAACCTATCAACTAGATGTAGTTTAAATACAGAGGATACCTAAGACCATATCGTCTCATGTCTATCTGTGTCAATTACTATCAACTGAGTGATCAGGAGCACTTCAATTATTTTTATGAGAAGCAGGTATGCAGAGTTAAATCAGTAGATTTTAAGCTGAAAGAGAACTGAAATGGAAGAGAAAGCAAGGAAAACATAAATCTTGGTATAATGTAAAAGAGATAGAGATAATCTTAGTTTCTCTCTCCGGTTAGTGAGTTGTGCACATAACAAAGACCCACCTGTTTTAATTGAGTTTTGACCTTCACCACTGTATAAACTCAATGGTGATATTGCCCTAAAGGATAACTAACCCTACACTTGTCTACATTCTCCATTGTAATCATGGTATTCAGCATTCATTCAAGGTTTTCAGGTACTGTTGTTAACTCATGGAGAACTAAGGAAACAATAAAGCTGGAACCATTCCACGGCGCAATTATAAAATTAGATTTTCACATAAGTGGAAAGTTTGGTTTCATTCAACCAAAAAAGGGGGAAAAATTCTCCGAATCCTTGCTCCTGCACAAATATGATCCAGACATGATGTCTATGCCATGCCAGATGTTTTATGGATACAAGCAATTTAATGCCTTGAATTCTCAATTCTCTACGACATCTAGGAGCTAAAATATTTTCAGGCTAGCTCTTTTTACGAGGCACAAACAGGAGCCGATAGACAAGAGGGAGAGGGCGGCTGTAGCTATGCTACCGAGTTGGATTGACTGATTTATTGTAAGTTCCTAAAGAGAAGACATGGACCGAGGCCAGATCATGGAAAAATAAAATTGTTAAATGCACGGGTAGCCACCTGCGGTTGAAGCCTAAGCTGGGACTGCATATTCATCAACACATTTCGGCTTCGGAGACCAGGACCCTTTATCATGACTTCTGCTCGTTGCATACCCTGATCGACTACTGTACGAATAGCATTTCCTGCTGCGGTTTGGGCAGCAAACGGTGTCCCTCTTCTTGTGAAATTCAATAGGGTTGTACCAGAGAACCAGATCATCCAAAAGAAGTCAATAACGAGTAGAATCAGAGTTGAGACTATCATGTTGATGCTTAATTAATAAAACAAAGCGTATCATGCGAACACTTCACAGCTTACATTTCAAGGTAAAGAAGTTGTGCTTGTGACTTTGTGTATTGACTACACAAACCCTACAGTTTGCTAGATGTTTAGTGATTCCATTTATAAATGAGCACTCGAGCAGACAAGACTGGCACAAAAAATAACAGAATCTGTAATCAGTCAAGTCCGTATAGTTGCATGAACTCCACTTGATATCGAGGTAAAATTTGCATGCTGCAATTGAGATTCGTGCCTTAAATTGCTAGATAAAGTATATGGCTGTGAAATCTAACAACTCGTGAAGTTGACACAAATTTCCATGATAATTTAAACAGACATGAGACCATTTCCCCCCTCAAGTATGCTGAGATGCAGAATTCCAAATTGAGAAGCATTCCAAGCTGCAAATACCAATAGAGGAATTTATAGCATCACTGACTCAACATTAAATTGGCTCTTACCTCTTTAACCGCATCTACTGAGTATAAATAGGGCCACCAAATAAGAATAAAAGTTCCCACGACCACCAAGCCTAGTTGTAGCACCCGCAAAAGTGGGTTTCGATGCCGGAGACATTTCCCAAAAAGATGGCTGAAAAATGCAGGAGCTAAATAGGCACTCATCTGGAAACATAGTGTGTACACTTTGGCTTCTCAGGAGTGACTGTCTATCAAATTAAGAAAGCAAAAATCAGTTTGGGAGTATAAGGAAAATGTAATTCTATTTTAGTACAGGTTCAGACACCAAACCTGTTTATGATTGAGCGCGAGTCAAAACAAGACGCAAGCTACCAACTCATTCTTGGAGAATATGGCAGCAACAGCTCCAACTGTAAGACCCAGGCTGATGCATTTGTACTAAAAAAGTAGCATGTATAAGAATCGGCTCTTGCCATGAAAAGAAAAATTACAAATAGAAGCCAAGAATATAAGTATCCACCTGAAAATGTCCATGGTCAATCAGAATAAGACATGGGCCGACTAAAATCAATGCAAGGTGCCATGCCATTGCTTGTTGTTTGTTCTTTCCACGATTAGCATAGTACACAATTACAAAGTAAATTGCCGCTGTGAAGAAGCTAAGTACATCTGAAGACAAAACTGTCCATCTGAAGACAAAACTGTCCATCTCATAAGAAGTTTTCTGCATAAAATTTTTTGATTGCGCTGTTTGCTTGCTTTTCCTTTCTACAATTATAATTACTAAAGAAGTAATCCACAAATTGAAGTTCATAGTAACTAAAACCTACCCTTTTGGGGATTCATGGCATCGGGAAGTGAACAGCGTGACAGATTCCGGATGAAAGTAGTGGAGAAACAAGGCATGAGCATAACTCTGATACGCAGTGAGAGGAGGATAATCAAGTCCCCAATAAGTTAGATCATTTACAGTACTATTCTGATACCATTGTTTAGCAGGAATGTTAAGAGTAACCTCCATCCAATGCCTTTGTGCTTTATAATCCCCATATTTAGGTGCATCTCCAGCACCAGAATATGAATTCAGTGACACCATTACTCTTACAAACAATGCAAAAACAGTAATGCATGAGAACGTGAGAGATATTCTACCATTGAGCAACCAACATCCATTATCATTAGAATCTTTTGTTGATTTCTTAGTCTTCTTGTTCTCCGTCATTTAACCCTAAATCCCTAAATAAATAAAAATAAAATGGAATTACCTCACAGAATTCCTTGCTGATTCCTTCAATTCAATGATTTACTTTTCTCTCGGTTTAATTGAAAACTCTATCGAACAAAGTTATCGATCTGATATAGTGTTATATAGAAGAGATTGAGACTGTTTTCTTTTGGTTTCTGAAGACCGAAGTCTGTTTTCTGTTGTTAATGAAGAACTGTATAAGCGAAGGATGGAAGGTACAACCGAACTGTATTCAGCACAGAGCATACAATTGAGGCCCATATCTATTAAACACCTAAAGCCCAAGTTATGTAAAGTTCACCCAAGTATGCCTGAGCATGATGCATCTAGCTCTAGCCATAACTCATCAGTCACATGCCCAAAATTAAAATATTTAGTCGGTTATCGAGGGTTGCTCAATTCCAAGAACCTTATTATTGGTATGTACACTTTTGGTTTTAAAGGCTTACAAGATGATAATACAAAATCATTATCCCACTCAAAAACCTTTTATCCCACTATTTATAATAATGATTAGACCGTCCTTATATAATTGGTGTTAATAAAATTAATTAGTTAATTTAATAAAGATTAATGATTGATTAGATTATTAATATGATTTAAATTTACGGTTTGAAAATCAAAGCAAAATTAAAATCAAATTACGATTGGGAAAAGATGAACTCCCAGCCATAATATATAGTTATGGCTGGCTAATATATACAACCCAGCCGTAAATAAGTGTATACGGTTAGGCCTGTAGATATCGACCCAGCTGTAAAGTTAACTTACGATTAGCATTTTAGTAAATCCAGCCGTAAGTCAAAATAGGTGTATATTCTACGATTGGGTTTGACACTGAAATCAACCGTAGGGAACGGTTACGGTTAGCTTTTGTGTTAAACCCAGCCGTAAGTGACACTGAATGTGTTTGATTTTTTCTAAAGTAATTGATATGGAACACTAATACTCATTCATTAACGCTAAAAACGAAATTTCATAATATAATCGAACTCTTCATTCATGAATTTTTCACCAAAGATATCCTCATAACGGACCTTCGACATTTCATAATATAGTTAAAATGCACTTAGTTGAGTTATGTTTTCTTCACTGTCGAGGTAGGATACCTCCTCTTGGTTTCTACTGTAAGCGATCTAAAACTTTCATATCGACTATGGAGTAATTCAAATCTTTCTCTGATGCCTTGGAATGATCTTCCATTTTGATTGTCGTTTAACATGACAAAAATTCTGAAGACACGGAACCAGAAATTATCTGAGGGTTGATCTAGGTTAATGTTTAGCTCTCGATCTTGTTGTGTGGTCGTCGACCATGCGCGAGCTATGACTAGAAATTCTCTAGTGGTGAATTTTGCAACCATGTGTTTGTTTGGATTATGAATAAATGAGAAGTGTTTGTTGAGAAACAATTTGAGAAGAGAAGTATAAATTGTGTTTATGTTGAGAGGAGTATAGATCTTCTATATTTATAGATGAAAGACCCAACTTCTAGAAATTTTGAAAAATCAAGCCGTTGGGTAGTAATTGCACACTTATGCATTGAAAATTGCACCTTTTTTTTAGAGAATTTAGGTTGTTTACGGCTAGGAAATGGGTATGACGACCTAGCCGTAAACATACCTTAGGGTCCTTTACGACTAGGTTGATGTACAAACCTAGTCGTAGAAGAAAAGTCAGGGTCAATACGGCTAGGCTAGTGTATAAACCTAGCCGTAAATAAGACCTAAGGTATATATGATTGGGTTGCGTAAAAATCTCAATCGAAAACTGACATAAATGTTAGGAACCCTAGTTTTACAGCTAGGTTTCTTGATCATAGGTACAACTCAGGGTCACTTACGGCTAGGATAATATACAGATCTAGCCGTAGTACAAAACTCATGGTCAATTACGGTTAGGTTAGTGTATAAACCTAGCCATAAGCTAGACCAAAGTTTTTTACGACTGGTTTTCGTAAAAATCCCAACCATAAAACTGACATAAATTCCAGGAACCCTAGTTTTACGGTTAGGTTTATTGTCCGTAAGTTAAACTCAGGGTCACTTACGTCCAGGTTTGAAGCTGAAGCTAGCTGTAAATCTGACAGAATTTAAAAAATGACCACTTACAATTAGGTTTTCAAGCTCTAAACCTACCCATAAGTGACCCTGAATTTCAATTTTTTACTAAGTTTTGTGATATTTTTCATTGAATTTGAAATGACACAATTAGAAAACTAATAATCATTCATTCAAGCTAAATTCATATCCACAATTAAAAATATATATCCTTCAAATCCATAAACTCCATAAATTCAACCATAGATAAATATCCATAAATCCATTAACTAAAGAAAGTACTAAATATCCATATCTGCAACAAATTAAGAAAAAAATCAACCTCGATCTTTCCTTTTGCTTTACCATGACCTTCACCTCGTCCTTAACCCGAGGTTGATTTTGAACAATCTCTTTATGAACCTCTTCATTTGAACCTTCGCTAGATGAAGAACCATTGGGAGTAGGAGTAGGTGTTTCAAAGCTAGAAGATGCAGACCGGTTTCTCTTTGAACCCCTAGTTTCTTCATCGTCATCACCTTACCGATAGAGACTTGCGTATTCAGGGTCAGGTAAATGTTCAATCTTTCCTTGTAGTATTCTTTGTTGTTCAAACCTCAAAACTTTATCACGATTAATACAACCACTCACGTCCCTCACCAACCACTTAACTCGGTCAACTTATTTTCATATCAAAGTGTCCAAACTTTAAATACATATACAAAATATGAAAACTAATACAATAAGAAATGACATAGTATACATACCACTATAAGATATCTCTCCTTCCAAAAACTTGCTCTCTTCGAGGAACTTGGATGATCCACAATTGTCAAAATATTATAACGCTTCTGGATCCATATTGAGCACTTAAGAATGACCAAAGTTGTTAAACCAAGTCAAGTAGTTATCATTGGATAGTTTTGTGTCATGGAAGGAATAAAACCCACTAATATCAACTTGGTAGGGGGATCGAATGCAATTGTCCCATTCGATGGTATATGGTTGTAAACCAATATAACATTACTAAGTGTGAGCTTAGAGTTTCCTCTGTCAACTTTAAAGTGAACAATTTTCTGGACAACTCCAATTTGATGGAGAGTTCTACGGGGGTTGTAAATGAAGTACCCTGTGAGATGATACAATGGCCTGTTGTAGGTCGACACATCGGTAAATTCACAACCATCATCATCATTTTCATCAAGCATGAGGTACGGGTCAAACTCCACATCCATAGTTGTCGGAGCCTCCAATTGACCCCTCATCTCAACCATCTTAGTCTCTTTGTCCTTCTCCTGATTTCTTGAGAAGAGATATCTGCTTTCTGTTGGAGTAGGGAAGCGATATTATTTATCCTCCGTTGGTCCTCAAGGTATGAAAATGATCGTAAACCCATGACTGTGCAAAAAGAGAATTATTTTTAACACAAATCAATATAAAAATTGAACATACATCGGAAATGTAACACAAAAATTACACGTAGAAGTCCAACATTCGTCGTAATTTGTGTTTGGTTCCATCTTGAAGCTTTACTAATATTCTCAAGTAAGAAAGAAAGGGTGGCAGTGCCCCACGAGTACTCTGCTACCTTGTTGAACTCCGGATCAAGAATGAGATGTTGCAAGAGTTGTAGATAGCAAGCGTTCACCCTATTGCCCGAAAGATTAGGAAAAATGATGGTGCAAAGTGCGTACAACAAGTACGATATAACTATATGTCTAACCCTTGCAACATTCATCTCACTATCCTTGGAATTCTGGAACTTAGCCCTCACATGACTCAAATTTATCTTTCTTGCCATATTTGGTGAAACCATTGCACCAGCCTTATTCTTCTTCTTTCTGTTGCCGAAATCATCCTCTCCCTTCGGCCTTTCCCCAGCTCCAATCTCAAACTCTTCTCCGGCTTCAGTCTTGTCCCATCCAAGACATTCAAAAGACAACTTAAAAAGATTTTCAAATGGAAGAGAGTTGTTGAAACCCTCGTGCATGACTTTTCCATCTTTGGACAAGCCTGTGATTCAGAGAGCATCGTCTGGAGTGATAGCCATCTTGCTGACCGGACGATGAAAAATATTTATCTTAGGAAAATACCTCTCCCTAAAGGAGCAAAAAGTAACAACATTGTATTGCTTCTGCGCATTGTCTATTCCAGGCCATAATCCCGAAGCTTGTACAAGGGATAAACCGCTTCGTTCTCACTATCCAATTACCAAAAACTAGCTCTCTGGTGTTTGAGTTTCGGGAACGTGATGTGATTTTATATAGTGATAAAAAGAGGTTCGATTCTCGAACTTGTGAAGGTAATGATTTTAGAAAATATTGAACTTAACCTAAACTAATAAAAATCAGGAAAATACACTAGAGATGATTTTTAGAAAATATGGATAAAACTAGGAATCAAGATTCAGTTATTTCTAACAATTCATGTGATTAATCATGTAATTCTTTTTAACAATTTAATTCAAGTTTGCCAAAAATATGTTTCCTAAAAGAATAATTGTAAATCCTAAGCATGAGACATCAAGAGTAATTAACTAAGCATGACCCATCAAAAGAGAACACA
>JAJJMC010012129.1:4787423-4804927 GCA_023531435.1 Papaver californicum
CTCACTAGAAATTAAGGTGCAATTTAGACACTAAAATGTGTCTATCAGAACGTTGTGGTATGATCATACATAAACAATGGAAAAACATTAATAATAATAAAAAAATATAAAGTTTTATCTTTAAGTTAGATTATTACCAACGCCTGACAGACCCTTTCCGCCCATGAATGTTGGTAACAAAAATAAGACGAAGGCCCTATCTCGTGGCTCACCCCTAGGTCTTCCATTCTTCTTATCTTTTAAAAAAATTACGTTGTTAATGACTTGAGTTATTGTAGGAGGAGTTGTCTTCTTTTGTTTCTCTTTTCCTTTCCCTTTAACATCGAGGGACTAACCAATGGACGAACACTTGTTTTGACCCTATGTTCTTCTTCAATCACATGTTGTTGTAGTTGAGAAAGCACAAGTGCACGTTCAATTACCTCTTCTCTTGGTTCACTAATAATAATTGCACCTGTCTTCCTTTTGTCTGCACCCAAAATTTTTCTTGTGACGAGGGGTTGGAGTCGGGTCATTTCTTGGTGTTAGTTCTTGCGTTCTTCTCTTCTTCTTGTCCTTTCGTTGCCTAAAACAAATTAAGAAGGCATGTTCGATACATATAACAAGAAAAAAAATCTCAAAATATGAAAAACAAAAAAACTTGGTTTCAAAACATGAAACTCAGGGTCACTTACGGTCAGGAAATTCCAGTTATCGTTGGGTCAAAAATGTTTACGGATGTCTTTTCCAAGTATTGACCTAGCCATAAACTATAAAATTATTTCAATCCAAACTCAGGGTCATTAAACTCAGGGTCATTTACGGCTAGGAAATACTATTTACGGTTGGCTTTTCCGTGCATCGACCTAGCCGTAAACTCTAAAACAAATTTAAACCTAAACTCGGGATCACTTACGGCTAGGAAACTAAAGTTATGACTGGGTTTTTAAAATTTATCCTGGGGCGTAAGTTTATTGTTTAGGGTTAGGAATGTTTAATTTCCTAATCGTAATGAAAACACTTCCAGTATTAACGGCTAGAGGTTCATACCTTCCCAACCGGGAGTGGTAAAAATTCAATTTTAGGGCCGGGAGTTCATCTTTTACCAGCCGTAAATACTGATTTACGACTAGAAATTTCCTAGCCGTAGGCTGTTACGAAACTAAAATTTTAAACCCTAATTTTAACAAATGTACCCTCATTAAGAAATAAAATTTGATAGAAAAATGATGGGTTTTTCGATTCATACCTTAAACGAGCAATTTCTGGTTGATTAGAAGGAGTTTCCTCTTCTTCTTCGATGGTTGATTGATGCGGTGGCTCTCCGGATTCTTGGGAAGAACTTGAACTCGAATAACTGTAAATTTGTTGTCTTCTTGTGTTTAAATTGTTTCCTTTGGTCACTTGCTTTGACCTTATCTTGTTTTATAGAAAAAGTTTAATTGTCGATGAATAATTTTTAGAATCGACGATGAATCGTCGTTTGAAGAGGGAAAATGGAGAAGATGGAAATGAATTATGGTTGAAAAGGAGGAAAAGAGCAGGAGGAGAGAAGATGAAAAGATTAATTAGATTTTTTATATTTTTTATGGTAGTTATGGAGGGAGGGTATTTTTGACCTTTGACATGGCTATTGAGTCACCCCTATCTCCATTTTGGACATTTTAATCCATCGCAGACCTCAAAACCAAAAGTGTGCAGCCTCAATAATAGGGTTCAATTCCAATGGAAGATCAAATCTAATTGCTCAATTTAACTTGTGTTAATCATTATTCATCATGAGAATTCTCTCTTGGAATGTTCAAAGATATGAAAGAAAGGAAACTAGAGCCCATCTAAAATCATTAGTCACAATCAATGACCCAACAATTATCTTCTTGTCTAAAAGCAAAATCCATCTAAACATTGAAAGGCGTAGACAAATAAAGTTCCCACGTTGAAAGGTAGTGAAATCCTTGTTTTCTATTGGCCGAAATATACCTTTTGTGATGCGGTAATATGGGTGAGGATAGTTAGCAAAGTTTTATTGGTGCAAATATTCTAGGGTAAAAGAAAACCACTCTTCTATTGGCTATTATGTTTAAAAATTATTACACTTCTTTTACACCCCATACTTAATTATTATAATTTTTTGAAGCATCCCATACTTAATTGTATCGGGTCAGCATCACCTGTAGTGGGAGGACAACACCTCGAATCAACGATTTACGTTTAATCGTTTTTAATAAACAACTATGGTTAAATAATAATTATATATTTTTAACAAAAGAAAAATATTTTTAAATATTTGTTAAAAATATTTTATTTAACAAAAGAAAAATATAATAAGTATATATTTTGAATCTATTTAACTTTTACCCTTAATTATTTTATTTTAGAAATACTTTATTTATTATAAAATAAATATTTTTAGACTCTATTTAACTCATAATTATTTTATTTTTTACAAAAAATGTTAGACAAAAAGAAGTAAACAATTTATTTATAGTAAATTATAAATATCCTAAACTCTATTAAATTTTAAATTTTATTTTTTAAATATTGGACAAAAAATAACACTTTATTTATGGTAAACTAAAAATATTCATAAACTCTATTTAACTCTTAATTCTTTTTTCTTCTAAAAGAAATATTTTGTTTATAGTAAACCATAAATATTCTTAAACTCTATTAATTATTAAAAAAAATTATTGTTGGACAAAGAAAAAGGAAATACTTCATTTATGGTAAACCATAGATATTCTTAAATTCTATTTAACTCTTCATTTTTTTTCTTCGGTAACTTATATATAAAAAACCCTAAACTACAGAAAGTTACAAAAATTGATACTACATTCAATGATCTACGTTTAATCATCATATACGGTGATTGTTAAATTTTATATTTTATACCAGAAAAAATTTAACCGTATAGTCTTCAAATACGATAACAATTTTTAATTATCTTTAGTGATTGCCTGCATCAACCATGGAGTCTCCAAATACAATAACAACTTTTAATTATCTGTAGGTAATTGCACGCATCAACCGTGGAGTCTCCAAATACGATAAGTCCAAAAAAAATATTTGTTCATGTGATCTTCAAAACTGGAAATACAAATATACGAAAAAAAACATAGTGATAGACTATATTGGGTTGGCACTGCCTACTACTTACTATTAATTAAGTTTACTAGAATCGGCTAATGTCAATCCTTTATATATTAAATTTCTAAACTATCCTTTTGTGAAAAGTGAAAAACAAGTACTGTTTTTCACTTTTCTGTCGGGTGACCCTATTGTAATCGTGAAAAACTTCTGTCGAAACTCTTACTATATCTTTCGCCAATTAACTAGATTCAATGAATTTAGCTTTAAATTATGGTAATACTCAAAGACGGACACGGAAGCGTGATAAAATGGTGGAATTCTTCATAATAAAATTAAAAGAACTTGATTGGAAAGTATAACTAAAATACACATGCAACTATCAATTTTCAAGAATAACACATTCAAAAAACTACGAGCAACTATGCCTAGTGCGTAGCACAGGCACAAATCTAGTTCAATTTAGAAAAATGTCACAATATATCAAACCTTTTATGTACCCTAATAACTTGATGGTTAATCATATGGGACTTGTTGAAGGATTATATCTTATTTGGAAAGATGGATTGAGACTCCGGGTTTTGGATTATAGATTGCGAACTTCATATTAATGCTAGGTTCAAAGTTATTCTTACTTGCATGCATCGTGCCCTTTCAAATGGCAGTAGGGATGTTCATTGGGAGTAAATTAGGCAGACTAGTCAAAGTTATAATTGTCCTAGGGTCCTCATTGGTGATTTGAATTTGTGTTTTGCAATTCTGATAAACAAGGTGGTGTGGCTATTAATCAGTCTATCATTGATTGTGCTAAATTTTTGTGGATGATTTAGGTATACAGGATGTGTCCTTTTCTGGTAACCCCTTCACTTGGACAAATGTAAGACATGAAAATAGTTAATACAATAAATACTGGTGTAAATGGTGGGTTTTTGTTAAGAGTAAAATAGTAAAATTATGTCTCAAGACTCGAGTCTAATAAATATAACCTTCAAATTCTGCAAAGAGTTTTTAGGTTGGGGCTCATCCCTGTCCTCTCTCAGGTGCTCATCCTTGTCCCCTCTCTATATGTATGACCATCTATATATACAATCAAAATCGTTGAATGAATCAACATTCATTATTGCACGAAATCATCAGAATAACACTGATGCTTACTACGTCATTCCCAGAAATTTTATGATTTTTACATAAAATCTCAAGCTCCTAGATGGATTGCCCACTAGTGCAGAGCAATTTGAGTATTATTTAGGTGCTATATTCTACAGCTGAATTCTCAAAATTTACCTTATGTCAATATCCATGCTCAACTGAACAATATTGACTCACTAAAATACATATATACAGTGAAACTTTGATTAATTAATAGCCATGGGACTGCTGAAATCTATCAATTTAGCGGAGTACTAATTTATCGATAAATTAATAAATTATTAATATATCAGAACATACCAAAGTTAAATTTCAAAAATAAGTGTATAGATCATTTTTGTATAATAAAAAATATCTAGAGACTTTATATTTAATTTAAATTATTTTCTAATATTTTATGTCATAATATAAGATAATATATCGCACATTATGTGTGTAAACATATATACTTTGTTATTAAAATTAAAACAATAAGAAAAACAACACAACAAAATCACTCCAAAACTTCTCAAGAGACTAAAAAAATTAGAGATGAAGTCCAATGTTATATAAATGTGAACAAGAAACAAACAATATAAATGTGAACAAGAAACAAACAACCGTTGATTCCTATTTTAATAAGGCATCAAAATTTAGTGTTATTACACTGATTATTAATATAAGTTAGGCCTTATTGGAGACTTAAATTTTTATTATCTTATAAATTTAGTGAGGTTATTAATTTAGCATACTGGCCCAAATCGGGACTGACAAAAAAATTTATTTTAGCGAAGTTATTAATTTTTGCGGATTAATTTAAGGAAGTTCTACTATAGATTTATATAGAAGATTATGTACGAATCTACTTGACTAAAGTACCACAGTTGTGCTTAGATTCCAAGTTAAAATTGTGCCAGACACAATTGCATAGCTTTGTAAATGGTGAGTTTTTGACAAGAACTAGAATTGTAAAATTGCCCTCTACTAAACAAAAAGAACGTGTGTGTGCATATGCTTAAAATAGAATATTGTGCTTTTATCTATATTTTGCAAGCGAATTGAGAGCACAGGTTCTATCTAAATATTCTAAATTGGCCTTGTAGCCTCTTCAATACTCGTAATATTTATGCCATATCGAACTAGTCTCAAGTCGCATAAATTCCACGGTTGAATTCCTTGAACTTGCATCGAATGAGCATTGATGTTCTAACAATATATATTAAACTCAGGAATATCTAATGCTTAAACCCTGAAATGCGTTATATGTTAACGCTGCATTCACAACGAATACACCTCAAATTGCTCTTCTGAGCCTAAATATGCTACTTTAGTACTTTTCTTAAATATAAGCCATAAATAATCCGCCACTCTCTCTGATGCGCCACAGTCAAGAAACAATGTCATAAAAGATGCATTGAACCTCTCATTCAGGCTAACCCTAGCCTTTTCTGATATTAACGCCAAGATAGCACTATCCATTCGGCTTAGCATCGCATTCGCACTAGTTAGCCACACTAGCGCTAAAAACGCTAACTTTCATGGTGTTAAACCCTATCACCTGAGAGGTGCTAACTAACCGAAAATGGTCTTAGCTAGTACAAAAATACCTAATAAAGCCTTAGCTCATGTATTACGAGCTCAGCACCTCCTAAGCCTTAGTACCAAAAGTGCTAAATCTAACTATAACAACAAAAGAGCTAATCCTTGGCCGTGACACCCTTGTGGATAACGCCCTTGGCTAGTGTCCTTGTTGCACTAACGCCCTTGCTTTCTTCCTTAGCGCTAACGCCCTTGCTTCCTTCCTTGACTAGCGCCCTTGCTTACCTTGGCTAACGCCATTGTGGTTGTAGCTATCTCCCTTGTGGACAACACCCTTTTTGCTTGGCTAGTGCCACCATTGTGGATAACGCCCTTGTTGTGGCTAACACTCTTGCTTGTGGCTAGCGCCCTTGTTGTGACTGACATCCCTGGCACTAGCACCCTTTCCCTAGATCCAATACATTTCTAGCAAAACACAATTAATATTTACCAAAAATTGTGCATGTTGGTCTTACTCCCAGGACATTAGCACACTAGCCTTTTACGTTAAGAGGGTTAGCACCTTCTTGTTTGCGCTAAGTATCTAGTGTTGGCTTCGCTAGTTACTTTACTCAGAAATACGCCTTTCTTCTCAATATAGGTCATACATTGAGTCTTATATGAATTCCAGCAGGTCTTTTTACTTAAGGAGCCCTTTATAAAATTTGGCCTCAAAAGCCTCTCAGACTTACGATAGGTCAATACTTAGCCGTTAAATATGCCATGTTACTTTCAAACAAGTACATGACTACTAAATTCCCAGACTCGACACTAATCATTCTGGATATCGATCAAGTGAGTCTCATAACTTACCTTACTGACTTAGCAAGTCATTTGACTTGACTTAATCAAAAACCATAGTGGCTTATGACTCCATTATTTTTCACGAGATATCAAATACAACATGGGGGGATTCTCATTGGGGTATTGGTATAGCGGTCTATGGCATCGTCGGTGGTGACATAACCCCCACGAACAAGAAGGTAACAAGAAGTGGGCGGTTACAAAGTAGTTGAGAGGATGAGGAGTAGTGGTCAGACAGGTCTTCCCTACCTTTTTGGGAACCGCCCCACTATAATCTCCACAATCATCACTTCTCCACCTCTCCCTAACTTCCACGAATTACGAGAATATCATTGTGTCTTCTTCAAACTATAAATAAATGATTCTCGTATATTCAAACAAGACAGAAAGACACAACAAAACAATCAGTCTTAAGAAACCAAAAACTCACAGAATTAGCGATTCCTCTACGGAGAATTCATTCTTCTTCACATATTACTGATATTTCTCAACCTTCTTTGCTTCCCTCCCCTAAAACCTACCTAAATCATTTCCATCTTTGTAATCAAAGCAGGACGTGAACGACCATTTCTTGGTTTAGGCTTGTCCTATTCGAGCTTGATCTCTCAAACCTACTTGAAAGTACCACTTTACAGTACATCTGTTTTCAACCTAAAACGATTGGCGACCACAGCGGGAGATCAACCTCTCAGTTATAAAAAGTAATTTTCAATTATTCAAAATGGTGGATCTTAGGCCTGGAGCAGTTACAACCTCTACTGTTAGTTCAGGGAGTACTGGTGGTTGTATCTCTACTAAACCTCCCCGTACTGATTCTACTACTACACATCCTCTCGTCGACAAAACCGCTGAAGACGCCGAGAATACTCAAACTCAAATCAACATAGACGATCTGATGAAAAGAAAAGAAGTCTTTGCCAGAACCCAAGTGGACATGGCTACTACTCAGAAGGAGGTACTCGCTTGTCTCAAGACCCTAACAGAGCAACTCTCCCCAGAACAACGTCATTGCTTTACAGAACAGACTAGAACCAACTTTACATCTGCTGATGCTGGAACACCTGGGGCTCAAAAATACAAGGGAGTCCACATCATTCTTGATTGACCACCACAGAGGTACCAACAATCCAATTTTTTCACCCGCGAAGATCTGGAGAGACTCTTGTGAAATCATGGCAAGGAGGACTCTCCCTCGGTCCATCAACACCAATCTCCATACCCGCATGAAATCTTGAGGATCCCTCTGTCGGAAGGTTACTCTTTCCCAACTTTCTCATTGTATGACGGAAATGGGAATGCTCGTGAGCACGTCTCTCGATTTCTCGAATCCCTCGGGGGATACGAATAGAATCATGCACTACATCTCAAAGAGTCAAAATCCCTCACTGGAAGAGCCTACACGTGGTATAACAACATTTCTCCCAACTTCATCTTTGATTGGGAAAACATGGTTAACGCCTTCTATAAGAAATACTTCTTTGTCTCCGAGTAGATCACCCTATCAGACATAGGAAGGATATTCCATAGGAACAATGAACGCCCTAATGAATATGTGAATAGATTCAGAAGTCAAGCACTGGATTGCCATGATCCAAACGTGACGAAACATCAACTAGTGGAGATATGCATTAATGGTATGATCCCTGTTTACCGTGCTCCTCTCGAAAATTTACGTTTCAGACTTTCTCCGAGTTACATGAAGCCGGAAAACGATCTACCACAATTGCTCCCGCCCTCCTGAAGAGGACTAGGCGAGCAAGAGAAGAAATCCACGGAGACACACGTGGGTATCGACGGCTATTCAACAATATTACGACGTTCAACTATCAATTGGTGTTGTCACTAACGAGGGACCTAAGAGAAAATCTCCACCCCAACAGAAATCATGAACTAAGCTTCTTCCTTCCACCCCATCTGTAAACCAGGGCCCAAGAAGGGATCATGAAATTACCACCTGTACGACGCCCACTTACTCCACAAGAAATGGCCGACCCGAGATATTGTCGTTTTCATCGATTTGTCAATCACCCCACCAACGAGTGTAATAGTTTGAAACGAATCTTCAAGGAGAAAATAAAATCATGTTAATTACAGCTGGGGACTGAAGGGGTTCACAAAAATCCACTTCTTTTTAGAAGCTTCAATGTCTCTGCAGAGACGGTTAACCGGGCAGTTCAATCTCTAATGGAGCGCATGTGCAAACTCCTCCACTTCTCAAAGGGTCAGCGTGAAGACCTTTCCAATGCTCTCAATCAAGTCATACCCGGCGAACGTCTACCACCCTTCACTAAAGATGCTCTCACCCGGGACGATCCCTCCCCAGGATACATGGCCGACCAGAACGGCGAAAGATGCGACCATGAACTTTTCACTACTGTACATCTCAGAAATGTCAAATTCAAGAAAGCAATAATTGATAACGGCATGGATATCAATATTATTAGTATCCCAACTCTAAGAGCCGCGGGAGTAACTCGGCAAGAAGCTATACGCTCGCCAACAACAGTCCAAGATCTTGAAGGAGTAATCAGAGATGTTTACTGATATGGATTGTAGATAATGGTAAGAATGGGTTTCAAACTCTCGAACTTGTGAAGATTTATTTTAGATTTAAAAACCGATTTTAAACTAGAAAATATACACAAAAGATAAAAATAATATTCACAAATACTGAGGTTATGGATTTCACCATCAACCAATTAAAGTGATTTGATCTAATCAATATTCATGCAATTCTTTACATTTAAAGTGATTCTAATATGTTGCAAAAGTGGATTTTCAAAGTAACAATTGTAAGTCGAAAGTATAGAACATCAAAAACTCTAGGATAAGCATGCTCTATCAAAATAAATCACAACTGCTTAATAAAAATCCTTAAATCAATTTTTTAATCAAAGCAAATAATCATAAAAGAAATTGCAAAAATCAATTAAAATAGAAATATAGCACTTTTCTTGGAACAATGGCTTCCTCCGTCGCATCAGCAAAGGGGTTTAGCTCCTCATATTAATCACTTGATCAAAATAATGATTGATGACTCAAAAGTGTTTACAAAGGTGAAAAGAAGAGAAAATAATAAAAGCAGTGAGTTTACAACGGTGTATTGGCGTTACAGACTCGCTGTTACAAGGTAGTTGTTGCAAACTGAAGATAAATGTTGCAAGTTTAGCAATAGAATCTTCAACTTTTTGGCCACGGAAGCTTCAACCTTTTAGCAACAATTTTTTCATCTTCTTCATCACGATTGAACAAGTTTTCTAATTTTCTGATTTTCTGATTTCTTTGATTCTGGCCAGAGCCAGCCCCCCCCCCCTTCAAAGCTTATACACGACTCCTATTTATACTACTCCTTCAAATGTCGTTCAAATCTTCCCTTTCATGCACAAATATCTCGGCAGATCAAGATATGATCTTTTTCATCACTTTGGTGATATTTTCTTTCTTTTATGATCTGATTTTGTTCTCGGTTGTTAATTCCCAATTAAAATCTTTTGATTTTTTTTCTAAACTTATTGATAGTTTCTTAAAAACCAAACCCGAGAGTATAACTCGAGAGAAAAGTATTCGTCCCTGATTTTCTTTCCAAGGTACAACTATCACGAGAATTTGGTTTGTTTCCAACTTTGTGTGGGACCTTCTAGTTATAGGGCAAGTAGATATATTGTCTTAAAACCCAAAAATATCCCACCATACTCACATCCAGTTCGAACAGAAAGAGAAGTAGGTTTTTCCACCAACTTTTTTCTTTTAAATTCAAAAGAGGTGGTGCCCCTTTATCCAAAGTCGAGGTGCCTTTATCCACCGGGGTGCCCTTAACCAAATCAAGGGTAGCTTTAGCGATTTTTTGGGTGCCTTTAACACTTTTCCGAGCCATTTTTCCAAATATTTATTTCCCAAAAACACCTACAAATACATAAAATGACACAATTAGTACACAATCGAGCTCTAACAATATACAAATTGGGAACAAAATAAGACATATAAACGCATCTATCATTTACGGACATATCACCCTCATAGTGGTGGCCGGAGCCACTCAAACAAGTACTAGGTTTTATATTATCAAAGGGTAGCTTAACTGCGACATGATCCTGGGACGTGCTTGGCTCCAACAATCAGCAGCTATCATAAGAGCTCGGCCAGGAGTCCCTCCTCGAGTCAAACTCTCTACTCCCAAAGCCAACATCAGCAAGAACTTACCGATGTACTTAGAAGAATACCAATTGCTCAAATCCATGATGGGGAACCAGGCCCCAACTGAGAGTGTATCAGCCTATCTCAACAGATTTCGTATTCAGGTAACCCTAACTCAATTTGATTCCTTGTTGTTAGATTGTCCTCATATGCCCGCGAATTGGGGACTAAACCTTGCTAAAAACCATGGTCTTGCCTGGTCCGTCGTTATGAATGGATGGCTACGCCAATACAATATTTCAAAAAAATGGGCAGAGATCACTCCTGCCTTTTGTAAACCACCAGAGCCCTTGAAGATACTTCCCCTCGCATATGATCCGAAGTACGTTACGGAAAAGGTTCAACCATATGAACAAAAGATTTACAGAACTAGAGCGATCAAACCGAATATTTTTAAGATAGAAAACCTGGTCCTCAAGGAATCAAGGCGTCGTCGCTCCTCCTAGGAAGGACCATACAAAATCTCACGAGCCACAGTTGGCAGCTACTATAAACTGATCACCACAGAAGGTGAAACTGTGGTGGCAGCTATTCATGGCAGATGGCTCAAGGCTTTCGAATGAACATCTTATCATGGTACCCATTTCCCTTTTTTCCTCATGTAGCATTTACAATTCCTCCAAAATTCCTGCGAATATCACTGTGGGCATACTTAGGATTTCAATTTCATTAATCGAGTTGAATTGTTATTAAAATCTTTATGATTAATTATCTGAACCAACTCATATGAAAATATTTTTAAAATACATAGAAGATTGAATCCAAGAAAACCCTAAAAAAAACATACTTTCATCCCTCATGTGTCGAACCTCTCCTTGAATTAGTTCTGAGGCTTTCATAAATTCTCAACAAGATAGAGACCTTCATATGTGTTGAAGTCTTATCAAGAGGAAATAGTCTGCATCCTTGTCAGGGACACCCCAATAACCAACCCTGGAATTATCTGCAGACGAAAGAGCTTTCTCCATATAACTCGACGTAAGTGGATGAAAATAAGAGTTCCCCAGGCACACAAGTACTCGGGAGGAGCCCTGTTGGAGCCAAAGTAAACATTAACACTTGTACCAGGATACTTACTGGGGGTGCTACCTTTAACAAGCACATAATCAAGGGTCATTCCATGATCTTCAGTACAAAGAAAACATTATCTACATCGGGGTCAACGATTGTTTATTCATTAATTTCAAGGAGGGCAGACAAAGATGCTAACTTGTGAGAAGTTATAAAAATATATGGTTCCATCATAACGTCCATATATGAAATATTTAATTCAAATAAGACATCGTAAAAAAAGGAAGGGGGAAACTAAATTAAACTTAAGCTGAAGATTCAGAGTCTGAGTCAGAGTCATGCTCGTCGTCACCATCTTCATTAGAATCATGTTCTTCCCGGCCTTCTTCAGAGTTTTCATCCTCTTTAAAATTCGCTTCAAGGTCTTCTATTTCAGAGTTATTTTTAGGAATTCCATCGGGTCTTCATCGGAATCTTCCTCCGAATATTCTACAAGAGAACCGTTTTTCATATCAAAGTAGGCATCAACACGCGCAACTTCACGATCCGCCTCAGTTTCAGAGAAAGGCTCAGATTCAGACTCGTATGTCGTATAAGCCTCAGGATCCTCTTCCTCAGAAGGATACTCATTCGCGTCAGAATCAGGAACCACATCGTAGGGATGCACGCCTTGCATTATTCATTCATTCTTCTCCCTGTCAGCAATTACTCGAAGACGTCGCTTTTCCATAAAGGTTGTAAGTTCCTCATCCTTGACCATCTTCTTCTCCGATTCCTCTCTGCGTCTTGCTGCTTCTTCAGCATTAATCGGAAAACAAAGATCCAGAGCATATTTACGAGTTTCCTTCAAATGATCAAGAGGTATACCTCGAACAAGTTCTGTGACTTTGTCCAAAGAACGACTGATTCTTGACTTCACTTCTTGAGGAGAAGTCACCTTCATCCTCTTGCTTAAGGGATCAGAGCTATAGTTTCGATCAGGGATTGACATGATCTACATGAAATACAAAATAACAAAAGATAATACTCCAACAAGAAAGAAAAGAAGACTTATCATAGGTTTTAATCCATTAATCAACGATTAAACTTAGTGGTATTCTTGTTGCTGCTAAAAAACTATTTTGCTCCAGAAGAACAATGATGAAACTAGGGTTTTGATGGGGTAATATTCCCAGTACTATCAAGATATATATGTATACGCATTATGTGTGATAAAAATTTGGAAACTCTAGTTTTATTGGATAAAGAGATTATTATCAAAAAAAATATATGCTTACCTTGTTCCTGGAAGGTGGTATCTACCAACTGCCACCACCAACAACTTCTACTTCAAAGAGAGAAAAGAAGTCACGGTGATATATATAAAAGTGGAAAGAAAAATGTATACATAGAAGCCAACTTTAAGAGTTCTTGTTCAACTAAGAAACAAAAGGAGAAAAAAGTGACGCTAAGTGCTTTCTTCTTAGCCGCGTCAATTCTCGGCCTTTCCCACCCGTGGTGATTGATATTTCAAGCAGGGAAAATGGAGCCTACTACCCCCAACTAAGTTTTGTGCTTAGGGGTACACATCTCAGTGTCCCAGAAGCTAAGTATACCTTTCTCTACTCTTAAAATTTAAGTTATGCATATATAATTATTGAAAGGATATTGTCACCATCTAGTGCTTGCTGTGCAATATTACTATTCCTCACTAAGAAGGGGACTTAATGTAGATGGTGAGTTTTTGACAAGGGCTAGAATTATAAAATTGCCCTTTACTAAACAACAAGAACATGTGTGTGCATATTTATGCTCATATGCTTAATATAGAATATTGTGCTTTTATTTATATTTCGCAAGCGAATTGAGAGCACAATTTCTATGTAAATATTCTAAATTGGCCTTGTAGCCTCTTTAATACTCGTTATATTTATGCCATATCGAACTAGTCTCAAGTCGTATAAATTCCACGGCTGAGATCCTTGAACTTGCATCGAATGAGCATTGATGTTCTAGCAGTATCTATTAAACTGAGAAATAGCCAATGCTTAAACCCTGAAATACGTTATAGCTTAACGCTTCATTCGCAACGAATGCACCTCAAATTGCTCTTCTGAGCCTAAATATACTACTTTAGCACTTTGCTTAAATATAAGCCACAAATAATGCGCCACTCTCTCTGATGCGCCACAGTCGAGAAACAATGTCATAAAAGATGCATTGAACCTCTTATTCAGGATAACCAGCCTTTTCTCATATTAACGCCAAGATAACACTAGCTATTCGTCTTAGCATCGCATTGGCACTAGTTAGCCAAAATAACTAGTACAAAAACACCTAATAAAGCCTTAGCTCATGTATTACCAACTTAGCACCTAAGTCTTAACACCAAAAGTGTTAAATCTAACTCTAGCAACAAAAGCACCAATCCTTGTCCGCGACACCCTTGTGGCTAACGCCCTTGACTAACACCCTTGTTGCGCTAACACCCTTGCTTCCTTCCTTGGCGCTAACGCCCTTGCTTCCTTGCTTGACTAGAGCCCTTGCTTACCTTGGCTAACGCCCTTGTTGTTGTAGCTAGCATCCTTGTGGCCAACACCCTTGTTGCTTGGCTAGTGCCACCCTTGTGGCTAACACCCTTGTTGTGGCTAACACTCTTGCTTGTGGCTATCTCCCTTGTTGTGACTGACACCTCTGGCACTGGCACCCTTTCCCTAGCTCCAATGCATTTCTAACAAAACCTAATGCGCTTCTAAGGCTAGCATGTCCTTAACCATATTTAACGACTTAGATACAAGTATATTTGTGCTAAAGCCTCAGTGCTAACTATACAATTGAAATGCTAACTTGAAACCTCCTTGGTGCTAGCTTCCTATCCCTCGTACAATTAATATTTACTAAAAATTGTGCATGTTGGTCTTACTCCTAGGACATTAGCACACTAGCCTTTTACGTTAAGAGAGTTATCACCTTCTTATTTGCGCTAAGTATTTAGTGTTGGCTTCAATAGTTATTTTCCTCAGAAATACGCCTTTCTTCTCAATATAGGTCCTATATTGAGTCTTATATGAATTCCAGCAGGTCTTTTTACTTAAGGAGCCCTTTATAAAATTGTGCCTCAAAAGCCTCTCAGACTTACGATAGGTAAATACTTAGCCGTTAAATATGCCATGTGACTTTCAAACAAGTACATGACCACTAAAATTCCCAGATTCGATACTAATCATTCTGGCTATCGATCAAGTGAGTCGCATAACTTACCTTACTGACTTAGCAAGTCATTTGATTTGACTTGACTTAATCAAAACCATAGTGGCTTATGACTCCACTATTTTTCACTAGATATCAAATACAACATGGGGGGATTCTCATTGGGGTATTGGTATAGCGGTCTACGACATCGTGGGTGGTGATATAACCCCCACGAACAAGAAGGTAACAAGAAGTGGGCGGTTACAAAGTAGTTGAGAGGATGAGGAGTAGTGGTCAGACAGGTCTTCCCTACCTTTTTGGGAACCGTCCCACTATAATCTCCACAATCATCACTTCTCCACCTCTCCCTAACTTCCACGAATTACGAGAATATCATTCTGTCTTCTTCAAACTATAAATAAATGATTCTCGTCTATTCAAACAAGATAGAAAGACACAACAAAACAATCAGTCTGAAGAAACCAAAAACTCACAGAGTTAGCGATTCCTCTACGGAGAATCCATTCTTCTTCACACACTATTGATATTTCTCAACCTTCTTTGCTTCCCTCCTCTAAGACCTACCCAAATCCTTTCCATCTTTGTAATCAAAGCAGGATGTGAATGGCCATTTCTTGGTTTAGGCTTGTCTTGTTCGAGCTTGATCTCTCGAACCTACTTGAAAGTACCACTTTGCAGTACATTTGTTTTCACCCTAAAACAAGCTTATACTAGCTAAACCCAACCTTGGTCACATTAATCCTTGCTTAAAGAGACAATTAATGTGAATAGCGTGAAAAGAATTCTATTTACGGCTTTTAAAACGATTAAAAATATGTTCGCAACACTTATAAGCGTCTCAAACAATTAGAGAACACTTTCTAACCCTAATTGGAAAAGAAGACACTGGATTTGAAATGTTACAAAGGCTATGGCCACGAATCGTGTGTGCCTTAGTTGGCTACAACCACGGTTCGTGTGCGTCTTACTCTTAACCACAAATCGTGTACGTCTTAGTCTTAACCACAAATCGTATGTGTCTTAGTCATAGCTACAAATCATGTGCGCCTTAATCTAAATATATATCTTGTATGTCTTGGTTAAGACATGGACCTTGTCCGTCTTAGTCTGAGCCACAGGGCTAGTCCGTCTTAGGTAAACACAAATTCTTGTCCGCCTTACTCCTAGCAAAATACTTGTGCGTCTTACCCTTTAACGCAAACCTAATGCGTCTTAGTATTAGTACTAAACCTAATGTGTCTTAGCATTAATACCTAAACCTAATGCGTCTCAATATTTTTATGTCTTCGTACTAGAACAATACTTGTGTGTATTAGTACTAGCACAATACTAATGCGTCTTAGTACATGCACAATGCTTGTACGTCTTAGTATTAGTTTCAGTACATGTGCGTCTTAGTACTAGCACAATACTTGTGCGTCCTTAGACCTAGCACAACACTTGTGCGTCTTAGTATTAATACAATACTTGTGTGTCTTACCCTTTAGCACAAAGTTAAGGCGTCTTACCCTTTAACGCAAAAGGTAATGCGTCTTAGGCGTTAGCACAAATCTAATGCGTTTTAGGGATTTAGCCTAATGCTAATGCGTCTTAGGAATTTAGCCTAATACTAATCCTTCTTATATACGAATTCAAACCTCATCCACCTTAGCGTTAGCACCAAATGCTTGTCTATTTGGGCTTGCTTCACATATGCAAGCTTCAGAACCCTAACTTACCTATCATAGGCCATACTAGGCGTCACTCATATATTTTCATGTGTGGCTTCACATACATATTTATATACTCACCATGCTACATATATGCGATTATGCTCATCATGTTACACTTATTTCTATAAAAAAAGCATGTCAATGCAAATTGACCTAGTTGAACATAATGTTCCTCATAAATAAAATAAATACATATTTTAAGTTTAGTCTGCTAGAATCATATCCAATGGCAAGTGGCTCAAAGCATACTATGCTTAGACAGAAACTAACATTCCTTTCAAATGTTACCGTGTAATTTCTGTTTTCAATACCTTCAAAGGGTAGTTGATAGTTTTGTAGTTGTGGTAAGAAAGGGTTTCAAACTCTCGAACTTGTGAAGATTGATTTCAGATTTAATAAACTAATTTTAAACTAAAAATATACATAAAATATGAAAATAATATTCACAAATACTGAGGTAATGGATTTCACCAATAACCACTTTTAATTGGTTACAAAAATAATAATTATATACAATTCTAGCTCAAATGAGTGACTCTAATTTTTGCCAAAGGTAGATTTTTAAAATATCAATTGTAAATCACAAGCATGGCTCATCAAAAGCTCTAAGTCTCAACATAAACCATCAAATAAAATCACAATCAATTAAGAAAAGTTGTAATTTCAATTAAAAATAAATACAAAAGTCATAAAAGAATTATTAAAATTTACCAATTAATCATGGAAAAATGGCTTCCTCCTTGCCTCATTGATGGGGTTTAGCTCATCTTGGTCAAAACACCCTCAAAAGATTGGTACATAGCTCAAAGTGTTTACAAA
>JAJJMC010012129.1:4804937-4821844 GCA_023531435.1 Papaver californicum
CAATAACTCCTCAAATCCTCCTCTTAATTCACACTGATCTTTTTTTTAATGATAAAATAATTCTCAAACAAATCTTCATCATCATGTGTTGTTTGTTTCCTTCGTGAGATGTTATTCCCGATTTTGTTTCCTTTAACAACTTCGAGAATCAAATCTTCTCAATCTCACAGATTTATTACCACCAGAGAAATACCCAAGAATATATAACCTTCCCATTTTATTTGAGAATCCCATTTTAACACGATTTTGTTTTGATGCTTCCAAATGTGTAAAACTTCCTTATTAAGATGTAAGAATATATTTTTGTCTTTAAAAACGACAAATTCTCTTCAAATATTCTTTTTCAATTCACGCAGAAAAGAGTTTGAAGTTTCCCGCCAATAATTCTCATTTGAAATAGGAAGAAGAAGTGGTGCCCTGATCCAAAGTGAATGTGCCTTTAGCATTTGGATGCCTTTAGTAATTTGTATGGGTACCTTTAACATTTTAGTGGTGCCTTTATAACTTTTTGAGCCAATTTTTACCAAATGTTTATTTATCTAACCCTACAAACACAATAAAATCACAATATAAGTACACAAATGAGTTCTAACATACAAATTGAGATCAAATAAGACACAAAAACGTGTCTATCAGTAGTGCTATGTGTTGTTTACTCAAAATTCAAATTAGATTTCATTAATTTAAAAGAAAAAGTTTATTTACATTAACAGAATCATTTATTTCAACTACCTACTTATTCAAAAAATAAAAACAAAACCTAAAACAAAGTCCACTGCCTAGAATAAACCATCAAGCAATAGATAGTCCCTCTTGTACAACATCTCCATCCTCCTTTGGAATCTTTCAGTCCGAGATTTCAAGTCTTGAATCGACTTCTCCACTCTTACTGATTCTTTTTCTAGAATCCTCTCTTCTTACATGATATCTTTTGAACAATGAAGGATGTTAGCAATAATACCTACACGATCGACTTTGATGACATCTATCCGCTGAAGAAGCTAGCTTACATTAAATTCCATGGATTCACATGTAGACAACAAGTATTCCCGTCTCTGGATAACCAAGTTCGTGACGTCGTGAAGAGTTACATTTTCAATTTCATCAATCATGGGGAGAAGGCATTCCACTGCGAGACTAAAGCAGAGGTATAATATCGCACCAACCTTCTAGTGGAAATATGTCCATACTTCTTCCAGATTCTGGTGTTCAAATCAGCATATTGATTCAACAAGATAAATCCTCCTATGACGTGATACTCAGTCGACAAAGATTTCATTCGAATCTCGAAAGGCAAGCTTGCATCAGAATACTCCTGTACAACAATCCCCAAGTCAGCATCCGCCAAATTGGTTGCATAAGAAGTACGATTAGTAAAAGGAGAAGAAGTCTGCTTAGGTCTATCCTCATCGATCACCCGCACAAATGTTTCTCTGGCACGGCCTGTACTACCACTCTGAAGTAAGAGAAATAGCTATATAAAGCAAAAGCACAGGCGGCATACACAATCAAATCAAGACGGAAAGATCAATATGAGAAAATTATAAGAGTAAAACTATTATCAATCCTTTTGACCTTAACAGGTGGAGGCGGAGCTTCCTGTGATTTCATGTTTCTCCCACTATGAGAAAATAAAAAAGGGTATGTTCATTGTCATCTATTCATAAACGCATAATATATGTGTATCCTCCAAAATAAAATATTATCAAATCTTACCGAGCTCAACACCTAAGCCTTGCGCTTAATAAAGGAGCCTCCCCGGGATGAAAAAATGCTGCTCCGATCAGACATGGTGAAAGAGAAGTGGTTTGAGTAAAATATTTGAAAAAGACTGAAGAATGAAGATGATGAAGATAACTTATTCAGTTATATATTTATATACACAAAACCAAACCCTAAATTTTGAAATCTCAAAGATTTGAAATGTGACAGGCCTTGTCCTGGAAGACTAGGATCGAAGATTGATAGAGTCAAAAAATTTCACCAAAAAACCTTAAGCGCCAATTTTTCACGATGAAATTGTTGACCTTTAACCTACATCCTAGCCGCAATAAGAAGTGATGAGCTTACCTTACTTATCAATGAGGACTAAGACTTTGTCAACGTCAAAGAAAATATCTGCATTTACCACTCGACGTCAAGTAAGGATTAAGCAATCCCTTATATAGTCGAGCTTTCAAGTCCAAGAAGAATAAGGACTACTCCTTATGGTCCTGATACTTGTCCATCCACCAACCTAGCAAGATTGTCTACCTTGCTTACCAACCGAGTTTGTCCACCTTGCTTCACCATCCATGTTTGTCTACTTGCTACTAAATCAATGCTTGTCCGTCCAAGCTATGTTTATCCAACCGACACTAAGTCGTGCCTTGCTTTTACAGCCGTGGGTCTCTACTTATACATCCAAGATGGCCTTCTATCTTGCTTAATCGAAATTTCAAGTTGATTACTACTCTTCTGGTAATATCTAACCCTCAAACTACAAAGTTATATTTCTTTTATTTCATCTGACATGCAACCATCTGGTGCTTACCATGCAACATTACTCGTTCCGCGCTAAGAAGGGGACTTAATGTAGATGGTGGGTTTTTGTGAAGGTTAAAATAGTAAAATTATGTCTCAAGACTCGAGTCTTAGAAATATTAAACCTTAAAATTCTGCAAAGAGTTTTTAGGCATGTGCTCATCCCTGTTCCCTCTTTATATGTATGGCCATTTACATATACGATCAAAATCGTTTGAATCAACATTCATTATTGCACGAAATCATCATAGTAACACTAATGCTTACTACGCCATTCCCAGAAATTCTATGATTTTTACATAAAAACTCAAGATCCTACACGGATTGCCCACTACTGTAGAGCAATTTGAGTATTATTAGTATGTTATATTACATAGCTAAATTCCCAAAATTTACCTTCTGTCAATATCCATGCTCAACTGAACAATATTGAATCACTAAAATACCTATATAGCTTTATATAGAAGATTACATACGAATCTACTTGACTAAAGTACCACAGTTGTGCTTAGATTCCAAGTCAAAATTATGCCAGACACAATTTCATAGCTTCTACTAGCTAACCCAGCCTCAGTCGTATTAATCCTTGCTTAAAGAGACAACTAATGTGAATGGCGTGAAAAAAATCAATTTAGTATTTTTGAAACACTTAAAAATAAGTTCGAACACTTATAAGCGTCTCAAACTATCAAAGAATACTTTCTAACCCTAACTGGCAAAGGAGACACTGGATTTGAAGTGTTACAAAGGCTATGGCCACGAATAGTGTGCGTTTTAGTTGGCTACATCCACCGTTTGTATGCGTCTTAGTCTTAACCACAAATCATATGCGTCTTAGTCTTGACCACAAATCATGTGCGTCTTAGTCATAGCTACAAATCATGTGTGCCTTAGTATGAATATATACCTTGTATGTCTTGGTTAAGACATGGACCTTGTCCGCCTTCGTCTGAGCCACAAGGCTAGTCCGGCTTAGGTAAACACAAATTATTTTCCTCCTTACTCCTAGCACAATACTTGTGCGTCTTACCCTTTAACGCAAACCTAATGTGTCTTAGTATTAGTTCTAAAACTAATACGTCTTAGCATTAGCCTCAATACTTGTGCGTCTTAGTACTAGCATAATACTTGTGCGTCTTAGTACTAGCACAATACTAATGTGTCTTAGTACAGGCATAATGCTTGTGCATCTTAGTATTAGTTTCAGTACCTGTGCATCTTAGTACTAGCACAATATTTGTGCGTCCTTAGACTTAATACAAGACTCGTGCGTCTTTGTATTAATACAAGACTCGTGCGTCTTACCCTTTAGCACAAAGCTAAGGCATCTTACCCTTTAACGCAAAAGCTAATGCGTCTTAGAGATTTAGCCTAATGTTAATGCGTCTTAGGCATTTAGGCTAATGCTAATCCGTCTTATACACGGATTCAAACCTCATCCACCTTAGTGTTAACATCTAATGCTTGTCTATTTGGGCTTTCTTTACATATGCAAGCTTCAGAACCCCTAACTTGCCTATCAAAGGCCATACTAGGCCTCACTCATATATTTTCATTTGTGGCTTCACATATGTATTCCTATACTCAGCATGCTACATATATGTACTTATGCTCATCATATTACACTTATTTCTACAGAAAAAGCGTGTCAATGCAAATTGACCTAGTTGAGCATAATGTTCCTCATAAATAAAATAAATATATATTTTAAGTTTAGTCTGCTAGAATCATCAAGCAAGACAAGTCTTTAGTCAAAAGATTAAGCAAGTTTCATTCGAATTCACATTAGTAGTGCTTAATACTATAAAAATTACACGAGGCATCAAAGATGTCACAAAAATGGAAGGATATTCACTAGGGTAGTGGTCTGGCGGTCTAAGACACATGGTGTATCAATGAACCCACTAAAGAGAATCTGGAAAGATCGATTAGCATTTGAGCAAGTAAGTGGTAGGTTGAGCAATCGTCCATTCAACCCCAAACAGAGTGGGGAACGGTTTTCAGCACACCCTCCACCATCTCCACTTCACCACTACTCAGGCATCGATACTTCCTGCATGATGATGTCAGATGAACGCTACAAGATCTATGATTTTAAAAAATAAATTTCTCAATTTATTGAAGAAGAGACAAGTCGAACTCTGAGACAAGTCTAATACATAACAACATAATCGAACAACTCGATCATTCATACAATCTTCTCACACATAAAAAAATTGTTCATAGCTATTCACACCAATTACATCCTACAGAGTCTGATACTCTAATCTCAATCCTTCTCTCGCTTCCCTCCCTAAGACCAACCCTTCTCCGTCTCCTTTGTGATTGAAGCAAGACTGGAACGACCATTGCTTGGTTTAGGCCAAGATTGTACAGATTGATCTCTTGAATCTAAATAAGTACTTCAACAGTATAAATGTGTAAGGATTAGAAGAATTACTACCTGCTCACCCCAGTTTTCCTAAATTATCCTTCTAATTCATTTTCCCCATAAAAAACTGGATAAACCACTAGGAAATAACTTGTGGTTCAGTATGTATTCTAATTTTCATGTTTATCACCTAGATCATATTGCTAATGATCACACTTCTCTTATTTTAACTACTTCCAGAGATGTTAATCCTGTTAAGAAACCTAGTAAGTTTAACAAACGTTGATTAAATGACTCTAGATACAAGTCTGTGATTCTTGATAATTGACATGCTAGTGTTTAAGGATTTATGACTTTAAGCAAAAAAGTTTTTTAAAAGTGTGATAATATTCATTTATTTTGTCATATCCAAACTAATGTCAGTAATACAAATAACCAACTTCGGGAGCTTTATCCTCAAGGAATAATTGACACTAGTGACACTAGACTTTCTCAACTTCTAGTGGAATTAAATCATTGGCACAAAATTGAGTTAACTGATAGAAACACTAAGTATTTGCATATTAGAACCAATTACAAGAAGAAAATAACCCAAATTCGAAGATATATAAGATTCTACAGGTATCTGCTGGTTAACTGACATGGATGAAATTGCCAATAATATCTTGCATCATTTTTATACTATGAGTAAGACTGGTAATCTAGTCATAAATCTGTTTTTTTTATCCAACATTGCTCCTTGTATTTCTGGAATTGGTAATACTAATATGACCATAATTCCTTCTTATGGTGAAGTAAAGTTTGTTGTTTTTAAAATGAAACCATGAGCATCTCCAGGTCCTGATGGGTTTCCTTCTAGGTTCTACGAACAAATGTGGGACATCGTAGGTGAAGATACTGTAAAATCCTTTCATGGAAAGTTTGTGCTCAAGGAAAATATTGATGTGATTTTCACACAAGTGGTAAAAATATTCGTTGCTCAGACTTGTGAAGATTTGATTTTAGACTTAATCTAACAAATATTTACAAAAGATGGTAATAATATTACGAGAAACTGGGACTCAGGATTCCACCATAAACATAATCAAATGATGCTTATATTAATTCCTAACAATTTTATCTTATATTATTGACTCTATTTCTTTGCCAAAGGTTAATTTTTTAAAACATTAGATGTAAATCATAAGTATAGCGGATCAAAATCTCTAATTCTAAGCATACACCATCAAACAAAATCACAAATAATTAGTGAAAATCATAAATCAATTAGAATAAATGCTAAAAAACATAAAAGAATTAATTTATTTACCACAATCATGAAATATGGCTTCATCCATTGTTCCAGTGATGGATTTAGCTCATCAAGTCCAAAATACTCTCAAAAGATAGGTACATGTCTCAAAAGTGATTGAGAAGGAGAAAATTACAACAAAAAAATCGTAAAAAGAATAAAATCTTTTATTGAATCTAAGACTAACTTCAGGCGCAGCTGAATAAGCATATATTTATCTTGTATTAAAATCCAGAAACTGTCGCTAGAACTGTTGAATGAACCGTTGTTGTAACCCTTTAATTCAAAGGATATTGCAACGTTTTTTACGTCAGTTGCTTGTTGTGGTATCTTCTTCTTCTTCTTTCCTTTTTCGTTCAGGAACCCTAACTTTCTGAAATTTTTTGATTTTTTTTTCACTTCTGGAAGCAGTCATCCCCCCCCCCCCCAATGTTTGGTACTCTTCCCTATTTATACTACAACCACTTCACACCCTCATAACTTCTCAAATCCTCCCAAATCTTTGCTTATCTTCATAAATTATTCACGGGAATTTTTTTCTTGTTTTAAAATATACTAGATCTTCTCTGATTCTGCTTCTATTTTGCTTCCTTACATATGTCAAATACTCTTCATTGATGGAAACAAAATGATACGGCTTTTAAATGATTGAAATAAGATTATCCCCGAGAATATATTCTCGTTGTTCTTGATGAGATTCTGTTTTTGTTTGGCTTGATTGTGTGTGTATCTTATACTCTTAATAAGGAAAGAATAATTGTCTTAAAGTCTTGTAAATCCCAAAATACTCGAACAAAATATTTCTTAATTTAAAACAAAGTTTTCCCGCCAATATTTTCCTTTTTGAATTTAAATTCAGAGATGGGTGCCTATATCAATTCTTGAGGGTGCCTTAATCCATAATGAAGGTGCCTTTAACACTTTTAAGCTGATTTTTTCAAAAATGTTTATTTCTCAAAAATACCTATAAACACATAACATAATACAATTAGTACATAATCGAACACTAGCGTTGTACATGGTACGGTTCGATTCGGTTTTCTCCCAAACCATAACTGAAACCATGATAGTCGGTTTTTGGTTTTCAGAACCAAAACCAAACCATTAGTAAATCGGTTCGGTTGTGAGCCGAACCGATTCGCTTCCGATTTTACCCAGTCGGTTTTGGTAAACCGAGTTTGTCAGTTCCAAGAAACTAATAGTTATAAATTTTCTGAAAAATCATTACACCAATAATTGGTAAACTTGCAACTCTTTCAATCTCCAATACAACAAATTAACAGTTCCAACAAACACATTATACATTAAAATAACCATTCAAACACTGAGTTTAGTTTCTCTTTAACAACAACAAGAAAAATTTAGTATTTGGAAAAAAAAGTTGACACAAAAAAGAAAAATAGAGCAAAAGATTGTCCTATGATTCTATAAACCAAGATGAGGTGTGTAGAATCCTACGTATAAACACAAAGGTGAGGTGTTTGTGCTTCTGTTCCCGCTGTTTGACTTGGGTTGCAAATGAATTAAATCGAAAGAAATCACACATTAGATCTTTGCAAATGAATTAAAGAGAAATGGTAGAAATAACAAATATGAAATGGATTTTCAAATAGGAGTTTTATAAGAAAGGAGAGCACAGAGCTAGTAATTCACATAATAGATCACGTAGCTAGTATAAAGAATGATTTATGTAATTGTTTTTGTATGAATAATGACTCTAATGGAAAAAAAAAATCATTTTTCAAAACCAAACAACCTTATGTATGAATATCAAGGTAACCATAGTTTTGTCCAAAAACAAAAACTACCCCAACTTTGATATTGTTCAGAAACTCATGATAGTTTGTACAAGTTGCAGAAAATTAAAACTGAGAAAATACAAACATAACTTAAGATTAGGTAACAGTTATGTGAAATAACCCATTCAAACATAAATTCAATAGAATTACTTCAAAGTTCAAACCCATTCAAGCATTAATCATCACTTAACATTATACACAGATTTAGGAAAAAGCCCCAAATTCTATGAGAACCAGTAGAAGTCGTGAAATGAAATTGAATACAATATAACCAAATCATTTAACAAGCATGCAATAAGAATGAAAAAAGAAGTTTTCATTGAATCAAAGGGGCAAAGATCTTACTGACGTTAAACGCAATCAAGCTTTCTCAATGATTTTCCAATCCAAAATCCAAACCAAATTATATCAAAACTGTATCATCAAAAAGAGTAGAAACCCAAATCCCAACCCTAAAAAAATACTAACTAACAATTTGATTAATTCACAATCAAAATCAAACCTAAACCCAAACTCAAACCCTAAAGGCTAGAAATTATTTGAGAAATAAGAACTTACTGGTGAAGCTGAAGAAGAAAAAGAAAAAAAAAAGAAAGAAGATATGGTGTTACTGCAGGTATTTTTTTAGTGAAGAAGAAGAGGAGAGCGGTGGTTCAATGGGGAACACCGTTACGGCTGCTACTACTACTGCTCTGTACTGAA
Source organism: Papaver californicum (assembly GCA_023531435.1). NCBI lineage: Eukaryota > Viridiplantae > Streptophyta > Magnoliopsida > Ranunculales > Papaveraceae > Papaver > Papaver californicum. Next base: position 4,813,624 of record JAJJMC010012129.1, read on the forward strand.
GAAGAAAAAGTGAATAAAATGTTTATAGGTCGAGTAAAGCTTTTTATAGTTATAAGGGTATTACTGAATGGACGATATATATTAGATTCTAGAATTATATCTACGGCCGATAACTACCGGTTTTTCGGCTCGGTTTTACAATAAACCAAAACCGAACCATTAATATCGGTTTATAGATTTTCTTAACCAAAACAAAAATCATCAATAAGTGGTTCGGTTCGGTTCTTTCCAACTAGGTCTGGTTCGGTTCGGTTTCTCGATTTTACCGAAACCATGTACAACCTTATCGAGCACTATCAATATAAATAATTGAGAAAAACAGTTTTTGTGTCTATCAAATATGCATAGTTTTATGTCTCTTATACCCAAAGTAACTTGCCCCAAAAATGTAGTTGATTTCAGGCGTAACACCTCTTAAAAGAATATCTCTAAGTTGATAGATAATAGGCTAAAACCCCTTCTTAAGAAGATAATATCCCCTTACCAAGAAGATTTTGTCCATTCTAGACTGATAACCGATATTATTGTTATAGCTCATGAATTTGTTGATACTATGAATAAGCACAAGTCTAAGAAGGCCTTATGAATATTAAGTTGTACATGAGCAAAACTTTTGATAGGATGTAATTGCCTTTCCTGCTCGATTGTATCAAACTCTAGGATTTAGCTCTGATTGGTGTCAACTTATTAACCAATTCATGTCCAATGCTTTTACTTATATGCTTTTGAATGGTGCACCTGGAAATATGTATTGGTTTTCTAGAAGCTTGAGACAAGGTGATCCCTTGCCTTCATATCTTTTTATCTTGTGTATGGATGTGTTTTCAAGAGCATTATTACATGATGAGAGTAATAATTTGATAAAAGGTATTAAAGTAACTAGCACAAGTCCTGATGTTTTACACTTATTTTTGTAGATGATTGCTTATTATTTATTGATGTTGTTCCTAAGGAGGTAAGACATCTAAACTCTATCATTAAGCAGTTCGGCAGAGCATCTGGACAAGCTATTAACTTTGACAAGTTTGTCTTCAATCATAAAACAAATAACCATATACCAAACTAACCATTACTAATATCCTTAATATTAAGAGAATGGGTCTGTAGGACAAGTACTTAGGTTTACCTTTATTGTTATAGAAAAATAGAATTGAGTCATTATCTGACATGTTAGCCAAGTTTGATGGAAATATCTCAACCAACCAACTAGAACTGTTCTAACTCAAACTGTGCTAGGATCTCTATCTACTCACTAAATGTTAATATGCTTAAGAAATTAACTGATAGAGTGGATTCAATACAAAGAAGGTTTTGGTTGAACAAAGAGAGTCACACTAGAGATTTGTACTTCAAAAATTGGGATTGTATTAATAGTCTTGAATGCAAATGGTTTAAATATTAGGAGAACTGTTATTTTTAATAATGTTTTACTTGCTGAACTTGCTTGTAGAATGATGTAGGATTCAAATGTTATTTGGGTTCTGATTATCAAGCACAAATATTTCCTATCAATAGTCTTATTTCTGATGAAGTAAGCAGCAGTGGGTCTTGGATATGGAGAGGGATTTGCAAAGGTATAGAGATCATTAAGAACAACTAGTGTTTGGGAATATCTAATGGTGAGAAAGTTCATTTTTGAAAAGATATTTAGGTTCCTACTTTTGATGGTTATCTTCCTGCTAACTATGCTTCTAAAAAAATCAAATATGTTTCTCAAATGATTGATAATATGATAAGAAATTAGAATTTGCAGATGATCTCTGCTCTATTTCCTAGAGATATTGTTGAACATATTTGCAACATCAAAATTATGATGATTGGGAATGTTCAAACAAGATAGACTAGTGCTAAGAATGTTTTATTTCTTTTAAATATGCTTAAAGGGTGTTATAGAATGTTTCTCGACAAGATAATACTGCCATTGGCAGTTTCCACTGGAATAGACTTTAGAAGGTTAAACCTCCACCTAGGGTCCTGCATTTCATATGAGAATGTCTTCAACATTGTTTTCCCAACAGAGACATGATCTCTAGATATGTTCATAATATTAATAAAAAATTTCCCTTTATGTAGCCTGGATGACGAAAGGATGCAACACCTATTCACATATTGCTTTTTGTCCCAAAAAACTTTGTTTGCTCTGGATAGTAGTTTAGTAAAAGAAAATATTATGTTTTTTGACTGGTTATAAAATTATTTTCTTCAAATCAATATTTTAATGTTATGTGCAGAAGCTTATAAAGTTTGCAGGTTGTATTCTTTGGTATATATGGAAACAGAGTTATTCAATAGTTTTTGAACATTCCATATTTTATCTTGATGAATTTGTGCATTCTATTAACAGTTTCATTAACAAATGTGAATCTGTTGTGTATATGCAACATAATGGTAGTTATGACATGGAATGTTTGAAATGGAAAACTCTGCAGTTAAAGTTTTTGATGGTTTTTCTAAGAAACAAACTTTACCAATTGGTATTGGCATAATGTTGCATGATGTTGCAGGGAATCTCTGTGGAGCTAAAGGGTAAAATGCAAGAGCAACAAATAAGGAGAAGGCCGAAGCGCTAGCTGCATTGGGAGCTATCAAATGGGTTAAGGATAAGAAGATATCAATTATTCATTTAGAGGGTGTCAATGAAAATTCCATTTAAGCAATAAATGATTCTATATGAATCGTTAATTGGACAACAAATAGTGTTATCCAAGAATGTTTTTTTTTATTTACAAACTTTTGATAGATTGTGTTGTACATTTGTTAAAAGGTAGTTATTGATGCTCTAGGCCTCTAGTCAAATATGCTATATCTAGTGGCCATTGTGAATGGTCTGAGTTCCTCCAAAAAAATTTATTAATTATTTGGAGAAGGACAATTTTTCAGTTTAATCTCTTTCATCGATGAAATTCTTTCTTACCAAAAAAATAAAATTTCTAATGGACACAAATAATATTCTAAATTGTGTATTTCCAAGCTATGTACTAAGGTTTGATAAAATATAACTTGGAATCCAACATAAACTGTCAATTCCTTGATGCTCGATTTGAAAGTTGTGGAGCGTTTAATCACTTGACCCTTTTCTTTTGACTGTTGATCACGTGGTTTAAGATGGAGCGTCAAGTCACTTGATGCTATGGAATTCTAACCACTAAACTTGCCAGTAGAAAAAATCCATATATTTTCCAATTGAATTCCAATTATTGCTACAATATGTGATCAGAGTATCAAAAGGTATGATACATAGCTGCTTCGACAACTTATATTATATATAGTTACGAAGAATAGTTTATCTATAGACTTTGTTGTTTATGACATTGCACTAATTGGTAACTTGTTATTATTTAGTATGTTGAATTTGAATCCAAACCTTAATAAATATGTTTGAAAGCAATTTAAAAACATAGTGTAAGGAAATATACTTACGAAACTTTGTTTCAAAGTCTAAATATGGTTGAGGATCAATCACAAGATCGATCCCTTGAGCAGGATTGATCCCTAGTGGTAAGGAGCGATCTGAGTGAATCTGACTTCTGTTTAATTTTTTGATTGGTCTGTTAACCTTTACGGGTTTGTGCAGATATTGAGAAGTGTATAACTTAGATTGGAAAGTTCATTAGAATGTCGACATAATGATTTGAACATGTGTTAAACTCTAATTTCTTAATATTCAAGAATACACCTTTAATACTAAAGGAAAGATCCTAAGATATAAATTTATCAATATCAAATATGGTATCGATATGTTTTCCATTCCCATAGGTTTGTATATCTCTACCAAACTATATTACTAAAGTACATGTTATGTGCTAGCTAATCCTAGTTGTCATACTAAGAGCGAAATCAATTATGAGTTGGATATTACTTGGTGTTTGCTAATTTGGAAATATATTATTATTGCATATCTCGAGAATTTTTGAAATTCGTAAATAAAGTATTTGCAATCAATGCCTTGGTCATAACACTATAGTTAAATAAAGTCTTACATTCTTACAAACTCATCCCTGAACACACTTATGTGACTGTTGAAAAGTCAAATTGTTAAAGATATATGAGTAATCTAATTATATGAAACATTTTGTGTTTTCTTTTGTTACAATCATATTTGGGATCAGAAGCCTCTAGTTTTACCATTGGTAGAAGGCTAGATTGTTATTTAGTTTTTCAGTTGATTACTAGTGTTTGAACTAACTGTGTAGTCATCTTCAATTTATCAAATTTATTTATTCCAATGTCTTTCTCTTCTGCTATAAGGCCACTTAAGTTTGTTTGAAGATTTGACTAGTACAAATCTAAGTGATTCTGGATCTATAAGGTAGAATTGTTGATCATTCAATATTAACATACTTCGTTCTTTGTGGTTGATTAATAGTGGAATCTTGCTGCGGTTACTTTTGAAGATTATAATTGAAGACTTAAAAACTTTTTTTGGGTTTTGATCTTTGTGTACTTTATGCGAACTTGATTCTCTAAGATATATTACACAGGAGTTCATTCATAAACGTCAGACTTGTAGAAGATCGAACAAACTTTCTAGTTGCATTAAGTTGTTTGGATAGAGCTTGTTCATCAAGATTGATTATTTCGATAATCATTGTATTCGTTTGATCTTTTGACCAAATGAGTTTAATTGATTAAACAAAAGATCCTTTAACTATACTATATCTCTGATCTAAAGATTGATTCTGGGAGATTGATAAGTGAGTTGGTTACTGAAGTAGGTAAGTCTTTTACTGTTTTGGGTTACGATCCAAATGAGACAGGTACATAAGTCTTCACAGTGGTGAAGCAACTCAAGATAATGGTCTCTATCTTGGGATTCATCTGCGTTGGCCAGTTTGGTTGTAGGCGCAGGGATATCGAGGAACTGAGTAACTCATGGTATTTTACTTGGTCTCAACTACACGAAGTTGCGGTAGTCAATTTGTATATCATCTTAATTATGAGAATATTCAAAATTGGACTAGGTCCCGGGGTTTTACTACAAATAATTTTCCTCATTAACAAAATCTTGTGTACTGTATGATTGGTTTACTTTATGCATTATAATTGTTACTATAATTAAGTAATCATACTTTTAGGTTAATCCTTTATTAGTAATAATCCCATGGTTAGTTCGAATAAAACTTTGAATATTACCAAGATTCATCTTGTTGAAATAATCTCTTGGTCATTATTGTTTCAATAAGATTATACAAGGTGAAGTCTGCATAGGTTAATATCGAAAAAACTGTGGTATACTTGGTACCCTCGTCATTTCACATGATATATGTAAAAACATCTGAAATAAAATCATGTTATAAAACAACATATGAAATCATGTTATAAATAATTAAAAATACATCAAACTAAATCATATAATTGAATTCAATCAAATGGATGAAAGAACAAAAAATATAATCACTCACACACATAGACAAACCTCAGATTTTGAAAAACCTATGGTTTCATTTTCATTAAAAACCCAAAATTTGATTTATGTATAACAATTAAAATTAAAATTTAAACAAAATTGAACCATACAAATCACAATGAGAAATAAAGAAAAATTAATTTATCTTACTGATGATAAATTAGTTGAAGAATCAAGTGTTGGTGAATCCTTGAATCCCTGATACACAAAATTTTAAATTACACAATTGCAAAAAAACAAAAATAACCGAAACCAATTTGAAACAAAAGATATATCATACGATTCATACTCATTTAGAGAAAAACTTGTGATTTGGTTGAGTAATCCTTGAAACAATACAGTGGTTCACTCGTTCTTGTGAATCATTTGATTCATTTGACTATTTGAATCTATGATTGTGAATATGCGATAAAGATTCAGAAGAAAAACTAAAAAAAACAACAACTGAAAAAAAAGAAAAAAGTATTTGCTTAAAAGTGGAGTTGTTCATGGTGAATCTGATAATGTAAGTGGTGATTCTGGTGAAGAACGACTGTGTTGGGGGTAAGAGTGGAGAAAGGAGAAGAGAAAATGATTAAAATAATAGGTTTTTTCTTACATATAAGAAATTTTATTTGTTTCAGTCATTTTACTCTTGTTTTTCGGTCTGAATCTAACTTGTTTAGATTCAAGTCAAACAATTTTTTTTCTTTGACCTAAGTTATTAGTTTAGTTTTCATGGTTTCGACTTGGTTTTATGATAGCTTTCCTATCATCTTGTTTTTAATCTTTTTTGATAAAGATTATCAAGTTGACTGCAAACACAACATCAGAGAGCTTTATAACACAAGTATCAACAGAGTTATCAAAGACACCACCAATAATATTTTATCCAAAGACACCAACAAACAACAATTACAGAAGACCGATTCTGATTACAACTTTGACCGACTCCTACCGATGTCGATCCAAGATAACCGGTTATCTTCGTTACATGCATTACTATTTTTATAAAAAAAAAACATGGGAAATGGTTGAATCTCTGTATCCTAATATCTCTACTAAATGTGAAGGTGCTAAGTTATTTGGAGGTGCTACTTTTTATCCAAACAATGCCATTTAAACTTTTTATGCTATTGCTATTTATAAATCTTTAAAATCGAAAATGGGTGGTTAGATTCTACATCAAAAAAAGTTTTATATTTGTTGTATTATGTGTTTGGTTTCTAAATGTTGCTCGTTAGATTTTTCAAAATTGCTGAAAATCATGTAACGAGTCAATCTTGCAACCATACCCGGATTCGATTCAAGTTATTATCGATATAATTAAAGTTTTTCAAAAAAAATAAAATTAAATAAAATTAAATTAAAAGGGGTTATTGATTTTACTGTAAAATAACCATATTTTATTTTATTCACCGTCCCAAATTAAAATCGGCAGTCCCAATTGATGATTCTTAGTTAAGTTGAAAAATAAAATTAGTTTAAGAATCAAATTTTAGAATAATTTTTAAAAACAAAAAAAAAATGTGAAAAAAATGATTTTAGAAACCACTTCTCGTTCTGAAGAAACAGAGACACTTTGGCTGAAGTTGCCAAACAGGTTATTATTGTACAAGTTGAACAAGCTGCAGAAGTTAAAGGAAGTTGAATCCACTGTATAACACCCGCTAACTTATGACGTGCATGACTCTTATATCAGGTGATATGAAAATCCTTGCCAAATTTTCTTGGTTGGTATGTCAAAGCTTCTTTTGATTAAGAATCACCCGTCGGTCACTCACTTGTTGGTTTGGATTCTGGACTAGATTCATGAACTTCTTTTTGGTACTACCCTGAACTATCTATACCTAATAGTTTTTATTTGTATTTTCTCTTTTTTCTTATATTCTTCCAAAAGAAAAAAAGCCATGACATGACCCAAAATTGGTCAAAACAATTATACAAATGGATGTTTTCTTTCTTTTTGATTATTTCTTCCTTTACAAAAAGGTAAAAATCGTACATAAAGTTTTGTCTTCATTTCTCCAGCCTTTCCCAAATCAACTTTATTATTAACTTTTTCCCTTTCTTTTGCTCCTGTATTTTTTTTTAGAAAAAAAAAAAGTTGTTCCAAGAGGGAAAGCAAAATGTCACCCTCCTTCACCAACTCCTACCGTACCCAAGTGGGCATATGAATACATCATATTTGTTAAATGTTCCCGTACGTGTTTAATGCCCCCCCCCCCCCGCCCCCCCTATATAAATCCAAATTACTTACAATCGTCCAATTTAATCCAGTCTCATAAAGCAACTCCCTCAGTGTTACTTATGACTCTGTCTCGGTCCAGCATCTTGTTTTACTAGTCTCAACTAAGTTGCTAAATCCCAATTGTGATTTCTATACCGGTGCTTCAAGAAGGAAAGTTCTGGACCAACCAAGGATGCTAGAAGAAGTTATTAATTCAGTAGATCTAGTATTGAAAATTATTTTATATGTCCTGTAGAATTTGACAACAGGAGAAAAATCGGTATTAACAACCTGGGATTACACATTTATCGTTCTTAATACAAATGAAAAATAAACTTTTATTTCTTGGTAAGGTGATGTGAAGACTTTGAACCATTAAACTCAAGTACCACGATCTTAGTTAATTTAAATAAAAATAGTCTTTTACGATATATCATAAATTCATGATAATTTTGTATGATACACAAGTAAATCTTGATAGATAAATAAAACTATTTTAAATTTTTCCTTTTTTATCAATTTAGCGAAGTTATTGATTTGCTAAAAAATAATTTAACTAATTGATGTGTTTTTATATAGTGGTAAATAAAGGTTCGATTCTCGAA
>JAJJMC010012129.1:4831844-4856533 GCA_023531435.1 Papaver californicum
AAAAAAATAGACCTAAACTTAAATACCCATTAAATACCCAGCAAATCAGACCTGTTACACATGAAACCTAAACTCAAGAAAAAAAATAGAACAACTATTCTAAGTTTCTAACATCATACCTGAACAGTGAACCCCAATACTTAAATACCCATCATCATAATTGAACAGTGAACCCCAAAATAAAAAGTATCAACAAAAACATGTATTTTATCAGGTTTTTCAATTTCTTTAGGACTTAAGAAAAATGATCAATATTGTTTATACTTACCTTCAACTTTTTCTCTTGATATTGATCTTCCTTTTACCTGTAAGACAATATATACAAATCAAATCAAATAGAAGTGATAAAGATTGTTAGAAATGTAAATCAAACTAAACCCTAACATCATACCTGATCAGAAGTCTTTTACAAAAAAAACAGAAAAATAATTAAAACCCTAACATCACACGATTCATACCTGATCATAAGTTACTTCTAAGTAATCAAACCAATTTAATCAAACTAAGCATTCAAGAACAGTGTACAAAATCTTTATACCTTGAAGTCCTGGGCAATTTCACGAACAAGCCTCTGGAATGGAAGCTTCCTGATCAGCAGTTCAGTACTCTTCTGGTACTTACGGATTTCACTGTTATAACATCATAGATTCATACCTGAACAGTGAACAGAAAACTAAACACGTTAGAATAGTTAACTAACAAAAATCAAATATAAGTTGGGATTAAAAAGAAACCCAGAAGTTGGGATTAGAAGTTGGGATTAGAAGTTGGGATTCATACCTGAACAGTGAACAGTTGACTAACAAAAATCAAAACTCAAGAAACCCAGAAAACTAAACACGTTAACTAACAAAAATGGAAGATTAAAAAGATCCCAACAAATTTCCCCAAATTAGTGAAACCCTTGGTTTCAACTTATGAAAATGCAAGAAAAATGGAAGATTAAGAAGAGCATAGAATAGAAATGCATACCTAATTTAAGTAATTATCACCATTTTTTCCGGCCACTCATTGATTTTGATCATAAACTTATATAAAAAAAATTGATCAATAACTTTTTTTTGTTACTGATCTTTCGATGGCGCTATTACTCTTAGAGGCAGCAGTAGCAGATGATGAAGAAGAAGAACGAGAAGGTGGTGGATGTGATGGTGAACGAGAAGGTGGTGGCTGTGAATCCTGTGATGGTGGACGAGAGGGAGAAGAAGAAGAGAACTTGGAGAAAGAGACTGGAGGCGGAGAGGCAGAGGCTGCTGCTCAAAAAATCAGAAGAGAATTAGGTTTAGAAAGTTAGGGTGGGCTTATATATCAAGGGGATTGAAGGGTCTAGATTAGATCTATCAAAATCTAGATGAACGGCTCTAATTAGTCGGTTTTCCATGGTATAACGGTTTGGTTTTTGGCCAAACCAAAACCGAAACCGTGACTACCGGTTTTCCCATTTTTTTCCATAACCGTTCCATTAGTAAACGGTTCGGTTCGGTTTTGGGCCATTCGGTTCGGTTTTGACGGGTTTCCGTGAAAAACCGTTACCGTGTACACCCCTAGTCGTATCGTTCTTCGTTTGGAAGCGGAATGTTGGGGGTTCAACAACCAAATGCCGACGGTTGAGGCTCTTTTAAGCCCATTAGTTGATGAGGTACAATTTAGGCCTACATTTAACCTAATTCATTTAGATGCCTAATCAAGTTAGTTTTCTCTGGCCCATGACTCATAACGGAAGCACGTTTCTGTCTTTAAGAGCGCCTACTCAAAAGTTCGTAGGCAGGCCCTTGCTGGTGCGCCTCATCAAAATGCAATTTTTGCCAAAGTTCATAGGCAGGTCCTTGCTGGTGTGCCTTATCAAATGCAATTTTTGCCACCACGTGACAGACTCAGTTGGTAGTAGTACTAAACAGAACAACCGTGCTAGGCGCATCGCTCTTTTTACCCGCCTCTTGCTCGCGCGCTGAGTTTGAAAGGCAAGATGGCATGGAAACTAAAATTAAAGTGGTTATAACTTATAACTTACACGTCAATTTAAGGAGAGATAAAATAAAGCAAAAAGTTTCATGGTGAAATCTGAAGAACCTAAAGCAAATTCGATATCCCCGATCAAGATATGAACTTTTTTAACTTAAGTACATAAAATCACTCGATGTATTGAAAAAAACCAAAATTCCAGAATCTTGATCATTATTAAAAAAATTATGATAACGATTTTAGATCGGATTGATGAGCTTAGCAATGGTGAGATCCACTGGATGATTATAAGATCTAACTTGATAATAGTAAAAAAAAAATGCATGTTTTTTGAGCATATCCAATAATCGATTATTTCAGATTGGGAATATCTGATGGTATGATTGAACAAGTGATATCAATTTCTTGAAAATTCAAGACTGCGTAGACGGAGGAGAATTGGGTTTCCAAAGAGATTTTCTCAGAGAGTGGAGAAAATGGTGAGATTGAGAGATGGGCTAAATGAAGGGCTAATTATCTTCTTTTTTGTAATGAGGATTTAGAGTTTGATTTTAGTTTTGAGCAAAGGGTTGTTGCTGTTTATGAGTTAAACTTTAGATTTTGCAGATTTTTTTGGTTTTTCTTTTTGTTTGTGAAACTCTGCTTTTTTAGGGTTTTCAGAGATTTAATCTCTCTGTAATATCAAACTAATCAACTTCATCATGATTCTTTCATAATTTCTTCCAAATTCATAATCTCAATCCCCATATAACCATTTAATTTCATCTGAGAGTGAAGAACAATATTAATTTCACTACCTAGTTACCCCCACAAATGAAAAAAAGTATCCATCAAAGAGAGGTGCATTACTAGCTCATGGCTGTCGTGAAGAGTTTTTTTTTATCCAGACTTCTTTTCTTGCCTGATTTAGAGTGGCCTGATAGTTTGTATATTTAGATTTTTGTAGTTTTGTTTCCCTCTTCTGTTCCTAGTTCTTTTGTGAACTGCTATTTGTATTGATTTTGTCTTTATGAGTAGTAGATTAAATTTTGATAATTTAGCACCAAAAAGGGGAAAAGTATCCACGAACAAGATCCTCTAATAAACGTTTATCAAATTAGACATTTCTATTTTCTATCTCACTAGTTTGTGTACCTTTATATTTGAATCTCGATGCTAAACTTGCGGTATCGGTTCTTCTATCACTGGTTCAACCTATCCAGAGATGTGCATAAGCCTCACTTTGCAGGTCATGACGAAGTTCGTCAAGTCTAGTCGGGAATTCCCACAAGCAATTAGAATGGTCAATAGGATTCAAATGGTAATGCATTAACACATTTGCTTAGACGGTTTCACGTAATTGTCATTTTATCACCGGGTTTAGATCCAAACCCGGAAATCAGTGTATGCACATAGAGTCATGTTTCAAGTACTGGCTGGGACAACTGTAAAGAGTAGTTGGCAAGTCTGAATCTACATTGGAGAATGTAAGATTTAATCTTTTGATAAAAAAAACCTACAATTTTCGAAATAATGTTTTTGCTTCAAAAACAAGTCTTCATGTTAATTGAATCTTGATTATGGGGCGCGATCCAACAGTTGCAACCCGTATTATTGTCTAAGGGTAAGATTGTTATCCAATTACAGTACTTAACCCCATCAATCTTATCAAAAAAGAGAAGAAGAAAACCCCATCAAAATCTTGGAAGCAACTACTCATAGTTTCACACATTTATAGAAAAATTCATAGGGAAGCGTTAGAGTTCCAGTAGGTTTCATTTTCAAGTACTCTAATAAATTTGCCACCAAATGTAACAACTGTAAATGTTTTGGCACTTTTATGTGACAATAGTTAGATAATTTCAGGCTAATTAGAAATCACACTGGTACCGGACTAAGTTTGAAATCTTGCCCAATGTCGACTGTAAGTTGGAAACGGTTTCTTAAACCAGCAAAGTTTGATATTGAAGTATCTACAGATAGAAACATTCCTTCTGTGTTACCTGATATGCCGCTATTGATAAACCCAACAAACACCACAAGATCAATAACAATTATCTCTATATGATAGATCAACCCTAACCTAGATTAGATTAAGAACAATACATATGGGATAACTAGAGAACACTGTACAAGTTTTATATGTAGGGATATAACAACAAGAACTGTGGTCGCAACCTTTATGCATCACCACCGCGTTAATAGTTGAAACATCAGCCATGTTAATAGTGTCAAAAATGGTGACATAGAGGAATTGGTCGTACAATTCGAAACGGACTCGAAAAACAAACTACGATTCATAGACTATCATACTGAACCACCTTAATATATAGCTGGAATGATTATCAATATGAAACGAAGGATGCTTCAAATTCCACAACGTATTATCCACATAACTACAGAAAAAGAAACTAAGTAGTGGATGACAGTCAATTACAAAATTTCTCTACAACAATTTAGGATCATATAGTCTTATCTTTTTTAAATCATATTGTATTAAATAATTTATTGGATTACAATGTTAATAACAAATGTTTCTTTAGTGAAATGGTAAAACGGGAGGATTCTTGGGGTGATTGTTCGTATCCGTAATCTAAATTGGAATTTTTTCAGAACTCTAATTTCAACAGACTTATCAGGAAAAGGCGCTGCAATTTTTGCAGACCTACCAGAAAAAAGAAAAAAGGTGGATTCTAATGAATTTTCGCTACAGTGGATAGTTAGAGAGCAACTAAAAGTACTGGCCGCTTAAGAATGTGAAAATCAAGTTTAGATCATTAAAAAAATTGGACACACACTGTGAAGGAATCAAGTGACGAAGATACTTCTAAAGAAGGCGAAATAATCACTATTTTCATAGCTTAAGTACTCAAGTCTGACCGTTAAATTAAGGTAATAACCTTTAGTTGGGTAGAAATTATTGGTTCACTTTATCTACCTGAGAAATGAAGAAATTTCACTAGCCATGTAACATCAATTTCTTTACTTTGCCATCCTTGTTGAATTTTTTGCTTCAAGTCTTGGGCCATTTACCTAATGTCCTATATGACATTCATAGAGGTTCTTTTTCCATAACTATCATCAAAAACTGTACTGTACTAGTTTTCAGTTTTTCACATTTGGATTAGATGATCTCTTCACACTGATAATGGGTTTACATTTATCTTTTCTTTTTCATTTATCACAATTCTAAAATCTATAATTACGTCAAAATAAAAATAAATTGATTTTTGACGAAGATGATTAACATGAAGAAAACCATTTCCATCAAATATCATGTATACACCGTCTAGAATCTTAACCTTACCAGCAAACTTAGAAGAGCTATCCGCAGTGCTTTTATCCTCAAATGCTAAACTTATCCATGGTTATGTTTTTCATCTCTTAATTTAAAATTTACTATCAATTTAAATACTAAACTAAGGTCATTAGGTAGATCAGGGATAAGATTACAAAGTCAAATTATGTTCAAACTGAAATCAAATTAGTATATAGTTTAGCCATCACTAGGAATAACAAAATCATAGGTACCCAAAACCCTAGTTTTTCAAAGAAATTGAATGTTGCAAAGAAAGGAACCTATGTAGTACTAAACCAATTTTAGCTTCATTCTCTAAACAACACCCTTAATTTATAGCTCAATTTAGGTGAAATGAAGGGGACCGATGTAATGTGCCTCTTTTTCTTTTTTTTTCTCCCTGAACTCTTTACATTTTTTTCATCGCATTTTCAACTTGGCCCCTTTCCTTCTTCACTCCCTTCCATCTACTCTTGAGGTTATATATAAAGTCCCTCCCCACCATGTCAATATCCTTGCTTTGATCACAAATACTCATTTTTTTGAGACAACTTTGATCAAAGACTAAAAATTTAGTTAAAAAGAGTACAACAATTCATTAAATTCTTAGGTTACCCTATATACGTTCACCTTGTGATAACCCACGTGAACAACAAGGCTTATATTGGTTGCACAATATCTATTACAAGAAAATTAAATCAAATTAAATTAATTTGAGAGAATATTAAAAAGAAAAAAACATGAAATAGCGTGAGTGAGACTTTGAGAGAAGAAAACATAAGACTCACTCCCATTTCTTTGTCTCCTCCTCCAAGTGTTTATTTTTTCCTCTGAAGCTCAACTCATTCTCTCAACTGAGCTTCTTCTTCTCTTTCTCTCTGTGAGTGTACTGAGTTTTATTTTTGCTCTCAGAAACTGAAACCAACTCCACCAACCAGAAATATCAAGAGCTAACAGACAAAATCCAGGGTTTTTGTATTTTGAGGATCGCCGGTTTCCAGAATGGAAATCCGGCGAAGTTTACAATTCAATCCATCGCCGGCGGCTTTTTCCGGCTAAATGCAAGGAAAGAGCCGTCGAACTGATGAAATTCAGAAAAGGTATGAAATTTCAGACTTAATAACTCAAACCCAAACCCCCACTTCTTCTGGTTATTCTTCTACAACACCTTCTTGTTCATCAACAACAATGGCAACTACTGCAACAAACACAACAACAGCAATAACAACAGAAACGACTTCCTTACAAGTAGTTTCAGGTGGTGGTGATGATTTGACTGTAAAATCAGTACATAAAAGGTACGAAGGATTAGTAGCTGTGAGGAATAAAGCTATTAAAGGGAAAGGAGCATGGTATTGGGCTCATTTAGAACCAATACTTATACAGAATTCTGATACTGGTTTACCTAAAGCTGTTAAATTAAGATGTTCATTATGTGATGCTGTTTTCTCAGCTTCAAACCCATCAAGAACTGCTTCCGAACATCTCAAAAGAGGAACTTGTCCTAATTTTACTTCTTTACCTAAACCCATTTCTTCAATCTCTCCAATTTCATCTTTACCTTCTCCACCACCTCAACCTCCTCAGTATAATCACAGAAAACGTGGTCCTTCTGACCGCAGTGGTGGTGGTAGAGTTGGTACTAGTGGTGGTGGAGGTGGAGGTGGGGGAGATGGGTGTGCTTCTTCTTACCAGGCAACAGTATCACCACTTAACATGATTGATCCATCAAACAATTTCTACTGCAACAGTAATAATAATAATAATCAAGTTAATTCAGTTTCTACTGCTGCAACAATTCCGTTGATATGTTCTCAACAACAACAACAACAGCAGCAGCATTTGATGTTGTCAGGTGGGAAAGAAGATTTAGATGCATTAGCAATGTTACAAGATAGTGTTAAGAAGTTAAAAAGTCCAAAAGCATCACCAGGACCAACACTAAGCAAAACACAAATTGATTCTGCACTTAATCTTCTTGCTGATTGGCTGTATGAATCATGTGGGTCTGTTTCATTTTCAAGTCTTGAGAATCCAAAGTTCAAAGCTTTTCTTAATCAAGTTGGTTTACCTTGTATTTATAAAAGAGATTTTGCTGGTACACGTCTGGATAATAAGTTTGATGAAGCTAAAAGTGAATCAGAAGCAAGAATTGGTGATGCTTTGTTCTTTCAAATTGCTTCAGATGGTTGGAAATCAAAGAATTTTAGTAGTCTTGTTAGTGGCGAAAAGTTGATTAATTTGACTCTCAATCTTCCTAATGGTACTAGCGTGTTTAGAAAAGCTGTTTTTACTACTGGGGCTGTTCCTTCAAAATATGCTGAAGATATTCTTTGGGAAACCATTACTGATATATGTGAAGGAAGTGGTGTTGTTCAGAGATGTGTTGGGATTGTTTCTGATAAATTCAAAGCGAAGGCGTTGAAGAATTTGGAGATTCAGAATCACTGGATGGTAAACCTTTCTTGTCAACTTCAAGCTTTTGTTAGTTTGATAAAAGACTTCAGTAAAGAACTTCCTTTATTCAGAACTGTAACTGATAATTGTCTCAAACTAGCAAATTTGGTTAATACTAAACCACAAGTAAGAAATAGTTTCCATAAATATCAATTGCAAGAGCTTGATCATGTTGAGGTACTTAGAATTCCCTCTCCTGAGTTCGAAAGTACAAATAATTATATTTCTGTTTTTGGAATGTTAGAAGATATATTGGGATCAGCTAGAGTACTTCAGTTAGTTGTGTTGGATGATTCCTATAAAATGGTTTGTGTGGAAGATCCAATTGCTAGAGAAGTTGCAGATATGGTTAGAGATATGGGGTTTTGGAGTGAATTAGAAGCTGTTCATTCTTTAGTGAAGTTGATTAGAGGAATGGCTCAAGAAATTGAAGCAGAAAGACCATTGGTTGGGCAATGTCTGCCTCTTTGGGAGGAATTAAGGGCAAAAGTGAAGGATTGGTGTGTGAAGTTTAACATTGCCGAAGGACCGGTAGAGAAGGTGATTGAAAGAAGGTTCAAGAAGAATTATCACCCGGCATGGTCTGCAGCGTTTATACTTGACCCACTTTACTTGATGAGAGATACTAGTGGGAAATACCTTCCTCCATTTAAATGTCTAACTCCAGAGCAGGAGAAAGATGTCGATAAGCTTATAACTAGACTAGTTTCTAGAGAAGAAGCTCATATTGCTTTAATGGAGCTTATGAAATGGAGGTCAGAAGGGCTTGACCCACTTTATGCTCAAGCAGTTCAAGTCAAACAGAGGGATCCCATGACAGGCAAAATGAGAATTGCTAACCCGCAAAGTAGTAGACTTGTGTGGGAAACTTGTTTAAGTGAGTTCAAGTCATTGGGGAAAGTTGCAGTTAGGCTTATTTTCCTACATGCAACTTCTTGTGGGTTTAAGTGCAATTGGTCATTCTTGAGATGGGTTTGTGCAAATGGAAATTCTAGAGCTTGTATCGAAAAAGCTCAAAAGATGATTTTTATTGCAGCCCATGCCAAGCTTGAGAGACGGGATTTTGCTAATGAAGAGGATAAGGATGCTGAGCTCTTCTCTATGGAAAATGGTGACGATGACGTACTTAACAAGGTCTTTCTCGATGCATCCTCAGTGTAACATTTTTTACTCATATAGATTTTAGGATTTATTGAATTCTTTCTACTATTTTCTCCTTTTATTTCTTTTTGTTTACTTACTTAATAGAAGGTTTTCGGGGTTTTGGGAGGGGGGAGGATGGAAATGAGAGGGGCTTGAGAATTATGTATTGCTTTTAGCCATGTACCACGTGATTTGAATGGCATCGAACCACCTCCTGCCTAGGCAATATATAGGGATTTTCGAGTTTGCAGTAAAAAAAAAAAAACTCTTCTTGTTTATAAAAGATAGAAAATGTGGAGGAACAAAACAGGAAGAATGTTGTAACAATTTGTTTCTTTAGAGTAATTCTCGATAAATAATATTTATGAAGAGGAGGTTTTTGCATTCGTTTTTCTGTTTAACTGCAATTAAGTGTTCCTTATCTGGGCATCTATCTTTTTGTTAGCCTTTGGTTACTTTAACGATGTTGCAATAATTACTTTCGCAACCCGTGTTGATCGTTTATTCTAGAACTGCTTATCGACAAAACATTGTTTGTAATCAAATAGTTTAGGCAAACTAATATTCATCCATAAACTCTGGTTCATCAGACAAACTCTAGAAGTTTATTCTATGCAGACGTTCAATCTCAGAGGCAAGAAATGTTTCAAGCATATTTAGGTCTATATATCCTCGTCTGACTACTACTATTGAGAATTTGTTTCAAATGATGGGATTGCTTTTCCACTATTTTAGTGCTGTTCTTTTCCTTTCCTTATTTGAGTGTTGTTTTTAAATTTCGTTTCCGAATATATGAACATTTCTTTGATAGTGTATCGAGTTCTTATATATAGACATCTGAAATCACCATGCTACAGTAAGTTGTTCACTTAAGCAACATTTATAGAAATATTGGTTACAAACAGGTTGTGCAGGAGATTCTCATATGCGTTCTTTCTGTTTTTGGTTAATTTTCATGGTTCATGCCAACCCTTATTTTGTAAGTACCATGCCTCCATTACTAGGTACGTGAACAATGAACTTTGAAATGCTCAATATTGACGTTCTGGTGATGCTTTCTAGGAATTCTTAAAGTATCTGTTTAGGCTCCCTTCTCTTAAATATACACCAACTTAGCTTAGGAGTTGAAAAACTGCATAAACTTATTATATATATACTTTCAGGACTAGAATTGGTCATGATAGAGAACTTTGAACTGAAATATAAATAGGTAGAAGTGATGAGAATCTCTTAGTTTCAATTGCAGAATGGAGATAAAAGATCTCATACCTAAAGCCTCCTTTTTTTATTTTTAGGACATAAGCAAGAGACAAAGAGATAGACATCACCACAGGCACATGATTGTTATGGAAATATTTTTAGTGATCTTGAGAAAGGAAGCATTCGAAAAAGACAGAAGAATTACCCGTTTAGGATTTTCGAAGTTGAAGGTATCTTTATGGCGTAGGATGAAATATGTTCAAGCAGGTTCAATAGGTGGATAGTCAGTCGACCCTAGTTCACTCTGTGGGTCAACCTCGGAAGGACCCACAAAACTGATCTTTGTAGTCGAACTATTACGTAAGATTGTATAATCCTCGTGTTTTAGTATCCTTTGGCTCTTGTCTTGATGGAGTGGAGACCCACTGCTTTCCCAGTGGACGTCTATCTCATGTTCTTTAGTTGTCTTGGTCAAGAAAAGTGAGAGAACTTAAGGGACCCTTTTATGCCATCATCCTTTCATTTCTTGTCTAGTGAACAAACTTAAGCTTGAAATTCTAACCCTCCTGTTTTCTATTTTTTAACTTTGGATTTCAAGGTAAAAACAATGATTCAGCAGAGTTACTACTTATCTATGCTTGTTCTAGCATGTGTTTCTTGGCAGTTTGTCTCTTTTTTCATCATTTGACTCTGATGTTCATAAAATGGTGCCTGCAATCTTATTTGTTACAATCACCATGGGAGTCTAACAAGTTTAAACTTGAAATCCTCTATTTCTATGTAGTTCTCATTTAACCTTTTATCTGAAGGTAACATTTGGATCCTGCAGAGTTACTTATCTTTCATGGATAGTCACCACTCACTGTAAAACTGAAAAACATTCATTGCAGATCAGGAACCGAAGACAATGTGATTCAGATACTCACGGCAGGTTCTACATTAAAATTTTGTATCTCAAAACTAGAATTTGATCAGTTCATACATTTCTATAAGTTTCAGAATTTTTTCTTCGTGTCGAGTCGTTTTCTTCTTATATTATGTCATTTATTTGTAACTACAGATATCATAATACCAGTGTCCAAAATGATATTATTATTATTGAATTTATGTAAGAAATGATGTATAAGCCGACACCGACTGCAATTTGTTACCAGATGGTGAAGTTTTTTCGCCTCGGATACTAGGATGAATCAATCCCATGCATGTTTCTAATAAGAAAATGGAAATGATGAAATGAAAATAAAGAACGGAAGTATAATTTTTACTTTGAAAGCTAGAACATATCATATGGGGTCATTGTTGATTAATTATCATTCATCAAAAGAAAGAAAAGAAAAAGAGAAAACACGAAAAAGAAAGAAAAACAGTGTTTCCAATTTAGGAATACAGAACCACCCTTTTATTCATTTCTCATAGCTCTTTCAAATAGTAAATTTCAGTAGATTTTTCAACAAACATTAACCATCATTTCCTCTTATCATAGGAAACCCAAGTATATAAATTTTGCAACAGTTTTCAACTTTTGAAAAGGAAAAAAAACACTTAATTCTGTCACTACATTAATGTGTTTTTAAGATTCACTCACCCACCTTCACATGAATAGCAAAAAGTGAAATTTTTTGAGTAGATTGAACAAAAGAGAGAATGAGTGAAAGTAGAGTAGTTTTTTTTTCTTTCACTTTGGGTTATTATTTTGATTACAGTTACTACTACTACTACTCATACTCACTATACTCAAAAAATTTGATGGAGAGACAGAATTTCCTGTCGGCAAGGCTTTGTAATACTGACTACTCACCAACTAGTGTTGTGGGGTGAGGAAGGACTTGTGTTTTTTGCTTCTTCCTATCTATACCCCTCCTCTCTTTATTTCGTTGCCCTTTTAGAGGAAGAAAGCTTTATATTATCACTTGTATGGGTATCACTACACTCCACTCATGTTTTTGTAAAAGGCAAAGAGATATATTGATTAGTATAGGACTACAAGATTCTCTAAAGCTCCCTCCCTCCCCTCTACAAATCACTAATTCAAAACTTTAATCTTGTTTATTTTTTTAATTCCTTATCCCCCACAAATCACTAAGTATTAATTTTATCTTTGATTTGTGAAACAACTCCCACTAGTTTTAGTAAACTAAAGAAACAAAGAGTATTTTTCACTCTATGGCAACTGTTTTTTTCCCTTCACTAAATTTGTAGTTTGTTTGGTGGTGGCAATAGTTTTATACTTTGACTAATGCAAAAATGTTTATCAAAAATAGGAAAAAGGAAACCCACAAAAGGGTAGCAGAATTTGTTAGAGGTTTTTTTTTCTTCCCATATCATTTAAGAATAGAACTAGATTATGTGTATACAGTTTGAATATTACAACTCATAGAATTCATTTCCATTTTAGTTTTGAACTTTGAGTTCGAATTTAATCTATTCATGCCATTTAAAGTTCTCAAGATTTCTCCAAAATTCAGCCTTTTAGAGTTGTAAGTTGGAGTAGGGTTGATAAGAGCGCACAACGGTCTGTTAAGTTTACAACGCTACTACACCCATCGAAAAAAATCTCAGTAAAAATTTGGTATTATTTTAGGTAATGGCAGTCAGAAATTCTGCTGTGGAGAAGTAAAATCTCGATAAGAGATGCAATAAAATAAAAAAAGGACTTGGAAACCTAATTTTAAGAACTTAGACTTAGGAACCAGGGTTGGGTGTGCAACTATACACCCATGCTATGCATTAGCTCCGCCCTTGAAGTGGCATTGATACATATGGTTCTGAAGTTTATATGCAATCTGAAATAAGCACGTCCAAATGAGTTGGTGAAAGGGATTTGCGGGAAAAAGCAGAAAAGATTTCTTTTTAAAAACTTGCAACAGCAGAGCATTTGATGTTGCAAGGCAATGCTGGAATTCAGTCAAAACTTATTTGACGCAGTAAAATAGGCTATCATGCTACTTCTCATAGGCTGTATATATATATTCCAATGGTCTTTACAGTGAGGTTATTGTACAATATTCAGAAAACAGTATGGATCATATCAATAATTCCCCTGTTGCAACTGCACTGCAGTTTGCTGCATAAGTTAAGTCTAGGATCACCTTTCTTCCTAACACAAGTGGTTGCCCCAAATTTGTTCCATGGTGTCAAAATCCACAGTGGGTTGCATTATATGTAACACTCTTTTTTAAGGAAAATATCTATCTCTATTTCTTTAGTAGGTCAAAGAATAAGCCCTAGTTGGTGAATCTTAATAACCATTGGATTCTAAAAAACTTTTGTATCAAGATTTTAAACATTAGCTGAATCCCATTAACAGAAACAATTCAATATCCAAACACAACAAGTTAAAAATCAGGATTCTGTTTATGTGGGGGCAAAGAAAAGGGCATCATAAGTTTTACAAAATGAGTAAAACCAAACACAACCTTAAAAGTATTGATACTAAAATTGATCATCATTTATATTTGCATCAAGTCTTTGTGGTGGAGATTGCCGTATACAGTTTAAAGACTGTACAACTTATATGTTCCTTATCGTTTTAGATTTATGAGTATGCCCCATCTTTTTTGCCAGAACTATGTAGTCATACTTCAACGACCCTTCACGTGGTAATAGTAATACATGGAGACTCAATTTTTCGAGGGTTAGCTAAGTTATTAAGAAATTAAGCTCAGGGTAATTCCTATGGGGTGGAAGCAAATTGCAAAATAATCCGTTCCTTACAAAGTTATAATACAAGAGAGAACAGTGGATTTCTGGGCTATTTTTATTTATTTTTGGACTTAATTGATTAGTTTAGAATCGATTCATCGGAATCTAACTCATTACATCTGAATATGATTTATTATGTTTTAACTTAAAAATAATAAAACAGTAGAGTTATAGAAAAACATTAATCCAGTCAGATATATGTCCAACGAATCAGGTACAGAATAATATGTAACTCAAATAGCTCTAAATCTGATGTATGAGCCGAGTCAGATCTCGAGTCAGATCTCAAAAAACTAAAAAGAAAAAAATGATTTGACATTTGACTCGGCTCATTCAAATGCCGAGTCAAATTCAGATTGCGAATCCGATCCAAACAAACATGGTGTTTGATGTCGCCAAGGTCTAACAATTGATTAAAAAGATACCAATGTGGTGCAAAAATAGGTCATAAATGTTTAATAAGTATTGGTTAGATATTTGGTGGTTGTATGAAGATCTACGGGTTCGAATTCTACTTACACCGAGGTGGGGAGATTTTTATTTCTTTCTTTACCTAGATACCAACGCTTGTATTTAACCGCTTCTAATAAAAAAGGTTTTAAATTTGCATAGAAGAAATTGTGCCAGCATATCCTTTACTGGTCAGCCTACTGCCAACATCTATTTTCTTTGTCGAAGACATGCAGAATCCAGTACATCTTGCAGTTATTCTTACAATATATGAAGTTATTTCTTCTCTGCAGCCGGCCAAGTGTATGTCCCTCCTCCTTGAAATTATAATCAACTTCAAAGACTTGCAAAGGAGCTATGGACTCGACTCTATGTTGTTGTTTTATTTTCCATAAAAAACATTGAAGTTTCGTTGCTACAAAGGTAAAAGTAAAGACAAGTAATATTACACTCCATGTTGGACATTTTCAAAAGTGTTACCTTTTGTTTGACACTACGACGAGGGGTCATGGGGGCATAAGCCCCCCACAGGTCAGATAGCAGGGGTCTAGGGGGAAACGCCTCCTAGCAGAGTGCGAGAGAGTGTCTCATAATATTTTTTTTCTAGTTTTATTATGGAAACCTAATTCAATTTTTTTTCAAATTTGAACAGACGCATCTCCTCCCATAAGCCACCATTGATGCCTCTCGGAGGTGTCTGTTGGAGATGAAGAGGCGTCTCCAATGGTCATGAATCTTCCTACATGTAGTGAAGATGTTCTCCTATTCAATCACATCAAGCTATCTGTTTTCTTTCTTCTAAGCATCATCAAAAACTTTCTTTTAGTATGTTCTTGGTTTTATCAAGGGTTACAAACCTTGAATTCAGTTACGTTGTTATAGGGCTTCATTGTATCCTAAATGCATTATTTCACATACCCGTTGTACTCGTCAATTTGATTGGAAGAATCGACATAATTGACTAAAAGAAATCTTTTAGAATTTTGAAGTCGGAAGTACAACACCTATGATAATTTTTCATCCTTTATTTTAGTGAGATTTTCCAACACTCCATTGGTCCCAAATTTGAATCATAAAGAGTGCACTACGCAGAAATATAAACATGTTAGAGTTTAAGGTTAATACATGTATCTATGAAACCTCTCCAAACGGCTAGACAAGATGATCAACCTAAATTTATTACAACAACCTTTAAAAACAGACTAACAAAAAAATATCGCAAGTCCCGCACTAAGCTTAGCCAAAGCATCACTCCATGCTGGTATTATCGTTTCATATGGCTAGAAAGAAACTAAAGAACCTTAACTCCTCCCTAGTTCCTTTTTCTTTGTTGTCTTTTCTTTTGGTCCTCAAGAGATTTTCTCATTTTTTGTAACCTTTGTCTAGTTTATATGGTTTTGCACAACTTTTTTTTT
The DNA here is from genome assembly GCA_023531435.1 of Papaver californicum. NCBI lineage: Eukaryota > Viridiplantae > Streptophyta > Magnoliopsida > Ranunculales > Papaveraceae > Papaver > Papaver californicum. The sequence goes on from JAJJMC010012129.1 coordinate 4,847,451, forward strand.
TTTAAGATTATTCAATTTTTATCTTTGCTGAGCAAAAAAAAAAAAAAAGGTCTGAAACAATTTTTTTTTACAAATATTGTCTCATGACATAAATGTATGCAACTTAACTCAAGATCTGCCAATAATTATATCAATATAGATTAGGCGTGGTTGGGGGTAGTGTTGTCGAGTTGTGTTGGGTCTGGTGGAAGTAGTGATGGTAGATAAAGTATTGGATGGTTACGATGGTAGTGGTTGTTGTTAGTGTGATAGCAGGCGATGTTTATTTTTTGTCATTATGACACATGTAATATTATATTTTGGAAGTTGTGGTTGTCTTTCTTTAGCGTGTTAAAATAAGCTCGGTTAAAATACATTTAAAAACATGACAATCACAAAGCAAAAGGAACAATTATCGATCACTTTATATAGTAACTACAAATGAATGATACAGGTCAGAATTGACACACAATGGTATGGGTCAAAATGACACACCAAAGAAATTACTTGTTATGAAGGTCGTGGCGTTACAACAGAGGTCAATCTCCAATAATAAACTAAAAAATAATATTATAACACGAGCAACATAGTACAAGAGAGAAGAAAAACTATGTTAAGTTTTTATGTATCTACACAAGGTGGGAAGAGACCTCTTATATATGCCTTCTACCATGAATGACTTACAACACTAAAAATACACCATGAATATGGGGGTTACAAGAGTTACAAAATTAACATTTACTTAGTGGATGGTAAATGCCTAATTGATATTAGGTTAGTAGAGTGGTGGTTCATCTCCTTAAATGTTTCATAATACCCTCCTTATATGTCAACTGCGTAAAAACATTATCTCGTTAAAACCTTGCTTAGGAAAACCTATTGGAAAAAACGATAGTGAAGAAAAAAAAGTGCAATGTGTGGTGAAACTAAGATAAGTACCGCATAAAACCTTGCTAGGAAAACCTAGTGGGAAAAACCATAGCTAAGGGGAAATAGTGTAGTTTAAAAAATTTCACCCTCTCTTCACAGCTTCTTGAATATGGATGCTTTAGTGATTTGGGTAGATCACAAAATTTCTAAAACTAGTCATTTAATATTGGTATTTGAGTAGATCACATAATTTATGAACATATCTTCAAGCATTATTTTTATAACTTTTCTAAGTTGGTTGCCTCATCAAAACCTTGTCAAAAAAACCAAAAGGGAAAAAACCTGATAGCAAGGAAAAATAATATAACTATAAACTGATTAAGAAATCTAGTTGGACAAGCTAATATTTCCTCGTTAAAACATTTCCTGGAAAAAGAGAGGGACAACAACAAAAACGAAGGAAAAATAGTACAACCTTTTGAATTGCAGATAACACTAGACTTTCATGCCTCATTAAAACTTTGACATGGAAAAACCAATAGGACAAAACCTTTGAATAGAGAAAAAGAGTACAATGAGTTTAATTCCACGTAAATCCTGCATATTTACTCCTCTTAAAGTAGAACTTTCTCAAAATGACCGATGATACAAATATTATAACGTTTTCAAAAAACTGTTTTACTATATGATAAACACATTTATGTGTTTGATTTGATCTCATATTTATAGTGTTAATTCTCAATTTTTGTACTAATATTGGTCTTTTGTAGGTATTTTCGTGATTAGCGATTGTGAAAAAGATAGCTTAAAAAGTTATAAAGGCACCCATTGTAAGTGTTAAAGGAACTCATGCTCATTTCAAATAAAATTCTTGACGGGAACTCAATCTTCTCCTAACTGTGCGAACTGGATTTGTGAATCTGAGAATGTTGAAAATTAAGATACAAAAATATATTCTTACCATTTTGGCAAGAGTTGTGCTCGATTTAAACACATTAAAACTTTAAATATCTCGTGAGTAATTGAGATTCCACAAATCGAGAAGGAACGGATATTTCGGAAACTCGGAAATTAATTTCCTAAACCAACACGAGTCTGTCCATATCTTTGCAATATTTTTCAACAACAAGGCAACATTATCTCGTATCTTAAACAAGAAATAAAAACATCAAGGAAGAAAGAAAATAAGACCGAGGAAGGGAAGAAGATAACCGAGAAGATTTTCTCATTAAAAAAATATTTATGAGAGATTTGGAAGCTAGGGATTGTGTTGTAGTATAAATAGAGGAGATGGGAGAAGCATTGGGATATATAGAGAGTCGGGAGAGAGCCACATAAGAGTGAGAGAAAAATTCAGAGCAAAAAAAATCTTGCATATGAGTTACAGTCCGAAGAGAGGAGGAAGAAAAAGATAATACGTTGAAGAACATTTGTTAATAGTGTGGCTATTACTTTCATATTTAAGGGCTACTACAACGGTTTTATCAATAGTACAAACAACAGTTCAGACTTTAAGTTGCACCAAAAGTCAGTCCTTGTTTTACAGCTCCAGCGAGCAGTCCTTCTTTACAGCACCCAAGAACAACCTTTCTGAACTGCACTATAAGACAGTTCTTCTTCTTATGCTTTCATGGTGTGTCTTAAATTGATAGAACAAACAAATAAAATTGTTAATCCTTTTTCCACAATAATAAAATTAAATGGCTAAATAATTTTCTTGTGTTTTTATTATTACCATGAGTGGCTAAATTTCTTTTCTAGTATTAGGGATGAAACCCATTTATGTATGCGATAATTTTAATCTTTTTCCATAATAGTCTTCATATTGGCCCTTATATTTTCGTGTGTAACGATAATAATTTATTTTTACTTGTCTTCATGCTTGCTTAATGAATTATTTTGTATTTTGAGACCAGCATTTAAGTAGAGAAAATTATTAGTATTTTGAAAATAAAAATTGATTTTAAAATTTATATTTTCTGAGACGTAAAAATTGACCTAAATCGTCTTGTGTAGTATTTTGAAGATTATTATTGGGAGAGATTATAACAACATAGTATACATAATTGTGGTGGATTCTTGAAATCCTAGGCTCTCTTTTATTAAGTACCAAAAAACAGACACAATTTTAGCATTTTTAGCATTTTAGAAACCAATCACGATTCTAATCAATTGTGTTAGCACTTTAGTTAATAAGAAAATTAGGTTTTACAACTCTAAAATCATTTGTGGACGAATCTGGATTTGTATACTATCTTATCGATAGATGTGCACTAGAGGCATATTTTTAAAATCACATCACTATAGAGATGAATTTTGCACATGGTGCACAACCAATATTGCACACCTCGTATCTAGATCATTCATCTGGTTTACACCAATTCCAGATTGTCGTTTTAACTTTGGGTATAAAAATGAAAAAGGCTTCTTGTAAACCTTAATAGTAGAGCAATATGTCTACGTATGTGGTAGATATATCATCTCACACTCTAAGGGTCCATAATAATGGTGATATAGTGCAACATAGTAACTATCATGAGTATCACTCTGGTATACAAAAATAGGTTTTGTGCTAGTATCTCGAACTTTAGGTCGAGAAAATATTTCCATTTTCAACGATATCCCACAATTCTGTTCAAGCGTAGATTTTAATGTTTTAATAGGATTCTTCAAGAACCTAAATAGGACATCATCAATTCACCCATATTTTGATCTTGTACTAAGAATGTTAAACACACAAAGTATTGTTCACAAACATCTCCTACCTAAAGGGCTGATTGTGACCAAGTTTCAAGCCTGGCTTAATTCTCGAGGTCAGGTGGTTGCATGAGTTAGAAACTCAAATCCCCTAGGGGTTCATCACTTGTTATAACTAGATGTAATTCTAGTTCTCTAGGGACTACCACACTAGAATGTATCAATATTAGGAAAATACTTTAGTTTTACATAAAAAATATTAGGTTTCAGCTGGAAACCATCATATCACATTGATTGCGATTATATTACTCTCGTAGCACTTCATCACAATACCAGTATGTAACATTCAGGCTTCTTAATTTTATGATGTGAGTCGGATCCGAACTTTGCACTTTTCAAGCTATTTTAATCTAATTTAATTTGGATTATATGCCTACCAATCACGATTTCGATGTTCCTTTACAGAAGGGTACATAACTACTATTTTAAATAATCGACAACCATATACGATCTTACACATTAACTAGTGCGTGCATGTTCAATAAAAGTTTCACAATATACTGGTACCAGCGCCACTTCAGGGGATCATCTAAAATAATGAGGTGTAAATTTAGAGAAAGTGGACCATATTTCGTTAGTATCTTGTGAGCATTGTCGGTAGTGAAAAAAAGAGGGTACATAATACACCACCAACCTTTTTGTTGATAGTAGAATGAACTTGTGCAGTACTTTTAATAATCAAAAGAAATAAAAGTTCTAATGCAGAAAAGTAAAAGCACAGACAAAAACAAAAAATTATTAACGAAGAAAATTGCAATATGGCAGAAAAATCTAGAGACCTTGTCCAGTTTGAAAACGACACTATATTAAGACGCTACAAACATTAGCCTACTATCATACTTCAGGATAGAATATAGTTGAGACCGAATCAACCCTCAGTGCAATTTAGCTTCAGTCATGCTCCTTACGTCTCTTAGATCTCACAAGACCCAACAAACTTGATTCCTCTACCTGAGATCCTTTATAGGCCTAGAATTTGCTTCATCCAAAATGAAGACTTTAATTAACCCACCTCTAACAGGTAACATATTGATTTCCTTCAGATATGTTTTCAATCGAGGTAATGGAAATATGTTTGCTTATGAGGGATCTTCAAGAGAAAAGAAGATATCAAGCAAACCTCCATAATTATGATAGCTTACCATATTCAAAAGGTTATAGAGATGCCTAATCGATTCTACCTCACTAAAATAAGTTTAGGTATCAATCTTATGGAATTATAAAATCTTAGACGAATAGTACTTTGTAATTTCTATCAATCGTATCCACTAATCAGTACTTCTTAACTAGCAGTATATCAGAAAATAAAAACCTTAGAATAAACAAGAACTATGATGATAATGATAATGATAGTATTTTGGATATCAAGTATCTACCAGGTAAAAGATAGTCCGGCCGAGCTTCACGAATCCCTTAGTGAAGACTTTAAAAGTCGTAACCTAATACGGTTTCATAAAGAAACCTAGGTCTTCAGATGATGACTCAAGCCGCAACTAGGAAACAACGTGCCATGATTGAGAATCTAGGTTGCAGAAAGTCCTCTATTTATAATGATGAATAAGGCTAGATTGCTTAAAGTTCAAGAAATCAATTTTTTAAGGACAAAGTAAGTTTGTGAACTAGTTTCCATATTTACGAATTACTTTGATCCCAAGTAGTTGTTTTCTTGATGAAAAAGCAAGTTCGTTAACTTGTTTCCATGTTTACGAATTACTTTGATCCCAAGAAAACATAACCTCTAAATATAGAATGATTCCAAAGAATAAAAACTATGTAAGCATGTATATTTTTGCCTTGAGTTACAAAGAAGAATGTGGACCCGTGTATTTATCGGTGTTTGTACCCAAAAATTGATTCTAGGTAAAACAATATACTGTAGAAGTACTTTGTTTAGATTCGGAAATCAAAATCTTACATGGCAAGCCTAAACCACAAGAGTAGTCGTTCTGTTCTGCTTTGGTCACAATTGAGAGAAAATGGGTTGATCTTAGGGGAGGGAATCAAAGAAAGTTGAAGGAAACTAGTGAGTTGAATTGTGTGTAGAGTTGTTGAGCTATTGAGAAAAAGTAACAGAGCTTGAAAGATTCGTAAGCTTGTTATGTATTCCAAATGGGTTAAGGAGCCTATTTATAATAGTAAAGAGCTCACACCTTGTAAAACTGTGGTGATCGTAAAGAGGTAGAGAAGTGAAAGTCGTGGGGTTAATGGCTTAACCGCCTTGGAATCTTTGAGAAACCATCATTCCATTACTCCATTAACTGCTTCAGTCTTCGCAGTAATTTATAACTTTCTGATCATGGGATTTCGTTATTCCCATGTTTCTATAACCGCCAAACCAAAAACCCATGTTTATCCCCCTATTATGATTTGATTTCTCGTGGAGTTTGTTGTAAGTTTAAGCCATTGATGAGCTCGTGTCAACACATTATAATTTTGGCTAAGTGTTGGTACCAATAGCACAAGCAAGAGTGAAGGGCTAAAAGTCGCGTTAAGGGAGAAGAAGAAAATTGGCATTAGTAGTGCCCTTGACACCGTTAAGGCCTTAACGCCTGTGCCAGCACACCACCAACGCTGCTGGCATCGCTAAGTCCATTTCTTTCCTGGTGTTTGTTTGGCGCATTGACTTTAGTATCTTTGCTATCTTTTTGGCTTTTTGGCTTTTCTTTATAGCTTTTGGCACATGTGTGTACTGCTTGTTTGCGTTAGGAGCATGGCTAGGGTTTTTCCAAGGCTAGCACCTGCTAGCCCCATGGTTATTTCCTATGGGCCATTAGCTTTGACATTTATTACGTGGCCATATTTATGGCCTATTTAGAGTTTATCAAATGCATGAGATTTTAATGTTAGCATTATGCTTAACTTTTATGCAATGCATACAAAACATATTCAAGAGATTCAGTCGTGGAAGTTTGCAATCTTGAAATTATGCTTGATGCGAATATGCAATTAAATGGTATGCCTCTAAATTAATGTTTTTATTCAGATATGGCATAGCCTAGATTCTGAATGTCCGTAATTTTGTGTAATCAGTGTTTGATTAGCACGAATAGTTTATATGAATGTACATAAAATAACGAGGGTTTAGCTGGGTAAAGCCCTAGAATTATGGAAGTGCATGAATATAAAAAAATCTACATAACTAATTTAACAATGAATTGAATATGCATTCTCAATTCTTTTGCAGAGTGTAAGATAGCAATATATATTTATATTTCTGATGTCGGGTGATGTGGTTTAGAAAGTGGTAAATAAAGAGGTTCGATTCTCGAACTTGTGAAGGTAATGATTTTAGAAAATATTCAACTAACCTAAACTAATAAAAATCAGGAAAATACACTAGAGATGATTTTTAGAAAATATGGAGAAAACTAGGAATCAAGATTCAGTTATTTCTAACAATTCATGTGATTAATCATGTAATTCTTTTTAACAATTTAATTCAAGTTTGCCAAAAATATGTTTCCTAAAAGAATAATTGTAAATCCTAAGCATGAGACATCAAGAGTAATTAACTAAGCATGACCCATCAAAAGAGAACACAACTATTTAATAAAAACATTTTTTTCTAATTTAAATCCATGCAAATAATAATAAAAGAATTATAAATAATTATTAGAAAATAATTAAATCACATAAAATTGAGAAAAATACCTTATCCATCATCCCAGTAAATAAACTTAGCCCATGGTGAAGAAAACTTGCTCAAAAGTTGATTTCATTGCTCAAAATATTGATTACAAGGTTAAAGAATAGTGCAACAGCTGAACAGATACGTATATAAGTGTCACAGAACAGGGTTCAGCTGTTACAAAGAGCTTTAAGCAACAGAACGTTCAAAACTTAACGCAACAGGAGCAGAGCTGTAACAGTGGAACAGCAACAGTTATAAGTGTGGCTGAGTCGTCTTCTTCAGCGATGGTGGGTGAAGAACAGTGCCGGCGATGCACCAGCAGGTCACCGGCGGCGCCGGAACTTCACCGGATTTTCTCTGAATCGCTCTCTAGGCTTTTCTATCTATTTCTGAGGCTTGTAAACTCTTTATATAGGCCCTGTGAATCTTCTAGGATGTTCTAATCCCATTATAACTCGGTGATTTGATGAGAAATCAGTAGTAATCCAAAACAGGGATGTGTTCCTGTTCCCGTCCAAATTCGTGCTTCTCTAGCCCTTATCTTCGGCTTCTAGAGCTTCTAATCGATTATACGAACCTTTAATTAGATTGGGTACCTAACAATTTGCGATGAAATCGCTAAAAAATCTGGATCAAAATTTTGCTGCCGATGAAGCTTTGACTCGATGAAGCTTTGACTCGGTCAACTGACTTTGACCGAGTTGACTGGGCCGAGTTGACCCACTGAGTTGGTCCGATCCAGCTCATCCCGATCCAAGGGTGCCCCAATCCAAAGTGTGGGTGCCTTGATCCATATTTCCGGGTGCTTTGAACACTTTTTGAGCCAATTTTTCCACAAATCTTTATTCTTCTAATGTACCTACAAAAGCATAAAAACACGTAATAGACACAAAATCGAATACTAACTCACTAGAAATTAAGGTGTAATTTAGACACTAAAATGTGTCTATCATCGGGTCAGGAATTTATACATATTTATTTTGTGCTTATGCAGCTAGGCAAAAAAATAATATCACAATTTTCTCCTTTGTCAAAAATCCACCATCAACATTAAGTCCCCTGCTTAGCGCGGAATAATAATGTTTCGTAGTAAGCACTAGATGGTGATTTTTCTTTTCCTAATATAAGCAAAACAACTCAACAAGCTTAATTTCAGAATTTACAAGAAATAATATTCCGATGTTGTCGAATAATTGTTGAAGGAACAATAGTTGATGTAATTGTACCTGTAGGATGATGGATCATCATATGTAGAGTACGAACGAGTGGAGCGTGGCTGATTTGTATGGTGAAGAGTATAAAATTGACCCGTGCGCTGCACGAGATCATGGATCAAAGAGGAAACCCTTGCTTGACCAAAATTTGGAAACCAATCACTATAAAAGGGATTAGAACCTTTTTTTTATTTATTTTATATTTCGCCAACACTCTCACCTTCTCTTCTTTCTCCTTCAGCGACGCCAGCAACATCAAAAAAAATTCCGGCAGGAGTTCCATCACCGGCTAATCACCGCCGGCGATATTGCGGCCATTTTCCGTTAAGCTTTTTTATTTTTATTTTTTTTATGTAAGTAAATACTCACTTTTTTTTTCCTTGAGTTCTTGCTCACTTTCTTCTCTTTTTTGACACTGGTTTTCTCTTGACAGCTATTTTTGAGTGAATTTTAACTCCACAATTGTTGTCTCTGATTGTGATAATTCTTCATTGGCTCTACCGTAGCATTGTTAAGCTTCGACCAGGTACGCTAGAGTTTGTAACAATTTTCTTTGATATTGGTGTTAATTTATATATCTATGAGCACATATTTGCATATCAATACTATATATATATATATATATATATATA
>JAJJMC010012129.1:4872660-4904264 GCA_023531435.1 Papaver californicum
TATTCTTCCTACCTTCCCTGTATTCTTTAAAACTGATTCCAATGGAGCTTTGGTTAAAATACGAACATAATGAGTGAGAAAATAAGTGCGTAACTTCTGAGTAGCAAATACCACTGACAAAATTAATTGTTCAATCTTTGTATAATTTCTTTCTGCTGAATTCAAAGTCTTGCTGATGTAGTATACAGGTTTCTCGATTTTCTCATTCGTTCGCACCATTACTCCACTAATGGCATTTTCTGTTGCTGCTATGTACAAAGTTAACATTTCTTCTGGTTCTGGTTTTTGTAATGCTGGTAAGGTGGCAAGATGTAGTTTTATACTTTGAAATGCTTGCTCACAACGATCGTTCCATTCAAATTTATTTTTCTTCTTAAGTACATCAAAAAAGGGTTTACATCGTTCTGATGACCTTGCAATAAATCTACTTAGTGCAGCCAAACACCCATTTAACTTCTGTACACTCTTTATACAGTTTGGTGATGGCATATCCGTTATTGCTTGTATTTTTGCTGGATCAACTTGAATTCCATCTTTTGTAACCAGGTATCCTAAAAATCTCCCTGATGTAACACCAAAAATACACTTTTCTGGATTTATTTTCATCTTATACTTTCGTAGTGCACCAAAAATTTCAGTCAGGTTTCGCAAATGATCACCAGATAACTTGCTTTTCACTAACATGTCATCCACATAAACTTCCAAAGTTTTTCCGATCCATGGTTTGAATATTGCGTCCACTAAACGTTGATATGTTGCTCCTGCATTTCGTAACCCAAATGGCATTCTGGTGTAACAATACAATCCTCGTGGAGTGAAGAACGATGTATGTTCCTGATCCGCTTCTGCTAACGCTATCTGATTGTATCCAGATTGTCCATCCATGAATGATAACATCGCATGTCCTTCAACAGCATCTACTAGTTGGTCGATGTTTGGGAGCGGGTAACTATCTTTTAGACATGCCTTATTTAGATTGGTGAAATCTATACAAATTCTTACTCCACCGTTCTTCTTCGGGACAATTACCATATTAGAAATCCATGTAGGGTATCGTACCTCTCGAATGAATCCTGCACCTAAAAGTTTTGCTAATTCTTTTTCCACTTGTTCATGATATTCTGGTGCGACTTTTCGTATCCGTTGGCGAAAAGGAATTGCATCAGGATGTATGTTTAATTCATGCTGGACGATGCCAGGATCAATCCCCGGCATGTCTTCTATTCTCCAAGCGAACACATCTATATATTCACAAAGCAATTTGACTATCTGTTGTTCCATATCTGATTTTATTAATGTCCCAATTCGCACTTGCTTGGGGCATTCTGCGGTGCCGATGTTTATAATTTTTGTTTGGTCTACTGGGGTGAAAACTGGTTTTGGAATCCCAATTGGAGTTGGGGTTCCCTTTAATTGCTACATCGCCCCTTTTTGCGGCTGATTTTCCAAATTTTCTTGATTTTTGCTATTCTCTCCTTTTTCACTTTCTATTTTAGTTTTTGCATTTTTTTCTAGGTATTGATTTATTTCCTCTTCCTTTGCTTTAATTCTTGATTCTTTTTTCTTTTTACATTGTAAATGCTCCCGTTCTTCATTTATTCTTGTCTCCGCCATTATACAAAGTTTAGCATCTTCTTGATCACCCTTTATCTCCATCTCTCCTCGTGGTGTTGGAAATCGTAGATACTGATGATAAGTTGATACTACACCCTTTAATTGATGAACCCATCGTCTTCCAATTATAACATTGTACGGGGATGGTGCATCCACAACACTAAATCTTGTCAGAATGTTGATCGGTCCGGCCGATACTTCAAGATCAATTTCTCCCTTTGGCTTGGACGATATTCCATTAAATCCATAAATGACAAATCGTGAAGTGATGAGTTGATCTTGTTTAAAACCCATTTTACAAAATGTATGGTAGAACATCACATTCAATGAACTGCCCCCATCCAAGAGTATTTTCTTGACATTCCAACCAGATATCAATAATGTCAACACGAGAGGGTCATTATGCATTTCAATTTCTTGATTTACTTCTTGTGCAGAAAATGTTAATGGATGTGCCATCCAATCCTCCCATAATTCTACTTGCCTTCCTTGAACTCTAAAGGCCTCGTGGTTCCGAATTCTCTTGCACAACTTCTTGTTGATTGCTATATTCAAATCTGTATCACACTTTTCCACACATGAAATCATATTAATTGTCTGTTTGTTATATGGAATATGTATTGCTTTGCCTTCATCATATTTTTCTGATGGTTCAATTTTTTGAACAAATTCCTTCAATTCTCCAGCATCGACCATTCTTTGCACCAATGTTATAAAATTTATACAGTTGTCTGTTGTATGTCCTTTGTAGTTATGGTATTCACAATAGTCTTTGGAGTGTTGTGTATGTTCCGGTTAGTTTCCCTTTGTTATTGGCCATTGAAAACCTGGTCGATTCTTCAAAATGTTGAATAACCTGAAATATGAAACATTAAGCTTGGTAAAAGTTCTTTCTCGAAATTGTTGAGCAAAATTTTTTCCATTCCCTTGTCGAGGATGTTTTGATTCTTTTGATTCAACTTTTGGAGGACATTTCCTTTTCTGTTCTGGTAATTCTTCAACTGAATTTGTTCTCCTTGTATTTCCTTGATTTTCAGAATTAATTCTCGATCCTTGATCCTGTATATCTTGGAGTCTTGCACATGTTTCTATTATTTCTCTCAATTTGCCTTCAGTTTTTGGATTATTTCGATGGATTTCAACGAAGAGCTGACTCTTCCAATCTACAATCCCCCATTTGTAATGGTTTATAGCTGTCATAGGGTCTAAATCACCTATTGCTTGACATATTGAATGCCATCTAGTTGTATATGATCGGATCGATTCTTCTGGCCATGACATTAAAGAATAAAGTCTGTCCTCCCCTGAATCAATTGGTCTGTTATACATGTATGCCTCCAAAAATTTTCTGGCCAGTTGTGCATAATTATTGATAGAATTTTCCGGTAATCTGTCGTACCATAATAATGCTGTCCCTGTTAACGGAAAACATCTGCACATGATCGCTTCATGACCGTCCCATCGCGTCATTACTCGGTTATAATACTTTAAGTGCGATGTTGGATCCTTGGTTCCATCGTAACATTCGAACACTGGAATATTATATTCTCTTGGTAATGATACGCGCGTTAAATGTTGCGCTAACGGTGTTCGCTTTGCTTCTTTCAATACCTCTTCTATCCTTCCCCCCTCTTTATTTTTTAATCCTTTAATTTCCTCCTTCATTTGTTCCATCGCTTCCAAACATGTCTCCCATTGGGTTCGTTGAAAGTCATTTTCCTGTTGTCTTCTGACCCGAGATGTCGATCCTGCTAACACTATTCTTTGATCTGGATTCCGCTGTTCATTTCTTGATATTTGTCTACTCGACATCGGCTCCTGATTTCGTACTCCAGTCACAGTTGGTCTTTGTTCTCGCTGAATTACATCTTTTAAAACTTGATTTTCGGTTGCTAGTAACTCAATTTGATGGTTGCTTGCTCTTTGTTCCTTTCTTATTTCCTTTATTTCTTCTAATAGGTCCTGTATTTGTCGTGTCTTTCTTCGAGAACTCTCATGATCTGAAGAGAAATTCTGAACCATAGTATTTGATATCAATTCTTGACTTGGGGTATGATTTCCCTCAATACTTTGTTGTTGTCCTGAATCACTCCCTTCTTCTAGTCTATTTTCCAAGCCTTCATTACTATTTTGGTTCCCAGAATTCGCGTCTTGAGACATATTTTCTAGAATTTGCTGCTTCTTCACTATCTTGTGCCTTCTCGATCGTTTTCCTTCCTCGATATCTAAAAATTTCTCAGAAAATTAGTCAAATGAACTCTTATCTATCAAATCATAAGAGATTCTAACTATTATTTTAACTGTAAATTTTCCCTATCATATATCCAGCTTTTCCTTCTTCAAAAAATTTTTGTTTCATATTTTTATCTATTTTGTTCCTCACAAGGTATTTTTCATGTTAATAAAACATACTTATGTAAATAAGCCTTACTTTTCACATCTTGTAAAATTAAATTTTCCCATCTTTTCTTACAAAAGAAAATTTTTTTTCTTCCCTAGATGATTCATTTTTTTTTTTTTATTAAATCCCTTTTTTATTTATCAGGTAGGATAAATCCTTTTTTCACTCCCTGTTTCTAGCGCCAAATTGTTTAAGCCAAAAATTCCTTTTGCTAAACAACCAATCAAACTCTTGGATACAAGTTAAATAAATGTAAACGAATAACAAAGAAACATCCTTTTAAGTAATAAAGAATCATCTTTTTCATAAATTGTTTAAGCTCAATACAATAGATCATCTAGGTTTTGCAATTTCTGGGTTTATAATCTTTACACTTTTCCATTCAATACAGAAATTCAAACATTATACAATTACTTCTCATAGGTTTGTACCTAAAAATTTCTTCTCTTCCCTTTCTCAGGTTTTTCTTTCTATTTTTTCCGTCCCTCTCTTTGTTGTTTGATCTTTTCTATTTATAGATCTATTTTTCTGATCGCTCTTTATACCACGTGTCGTTTTCTTCAGCTTAGTCATCGATTCTGGATCAATTCTTCTCTGGGTCGATCCATCTTGTTTCGATGTATCTATCGTCCTTGTACTTTATCTTTATTTGGTGCTATCATATAGATGACAGATTGTTTTTAACAGCTTCTTGGTTCGATACTTTATATGTCCGACACGTGTTTCCTTATCTCTTAAGACTTCTGTGGCCTCGATCATAGAGTAATTATTATAATCTGCTTTCTCGATCATTAAGATAATATAATAATAATTACCTTTTACTTTCTCGATCTTTAAAAGAATAGAGTAATTATTATCTTTTACTTTCTCGATCATAAAATAATATAGTATTAATAACTTTTTGCTTTCCCGAACAGCTATCAATTAATGCTGTTTGTTTTATTCGTTGGTGTTCAGCTTTCTCGATCTTATGTGTCATTCATGCAGCTCTTCGCTCAGGAATCGTCTCATGTCTTTTCGATATTCGATATCTTTGATAGTGATCCTGTGTTTCTCACCTTTTTTAATCTAGATGCTTCTTAACTTGATCCTCTTCCACGTGTCGTGCTTCTTTAATTTACTAACAGTACTCTTTTGATGAACGTCGGCAGGCAGTCGGCAAAGTTGCTATAAATTTGTTTTTGTATATTCTCTTATCTTATTCAATGTATTTTGCATTTCGGGCATATGAACATTGCATCTGGATAGGTTAACATAGCTTTCGCGTAAGATCTATCATTTCTCATTTCCAGTTCTAAAGTTTAGAATTGGACATATCTTGGTGTATAATTTGGGGTACGAATTTTGAGCGTAAGAATCATTTTACTTCACCTCGGCAAGCAAGTAAATGGACATGGGATTGGATTAACAAAAGTTTTTTTTTTTCTTTTTATGAGTAAATGAAAAATAATAAGTGTAAATTCAAAAATCCCTGCAGCAAATATCACCTCTTGTTTGAGAATCTTTCTTGTAGGAAGGGAGCAGTAAATGGTGTAGTTCACGTGTTCAAGTCATAGTTGACTGAGACCTGACTTCCCTGACTTTTAAACAGAAAGAAAAGTGGAGGGAGAATTAGTGGAGTGGACAGGATTTTCTACTTACGGGACCATTTCCGTACACATGGCGTCACAATTTACCTTATTTACACTTCTCATGATGTCGCGTACAGATTGGTAGGGGTCCCTTCCACAGTGAGTAATCATTTAGTAATAAAGGCGAATTTAAACTGTTAGAGAATCCACGGTCGTGTGATTATCCTCAAAGACTAATACCCTCAAAGAATAAAGATTAAAAAATTTGATCTTTAATCCGCTGCAAGAACAACCATGGATAGTCAAGCGAGATTCTAGTGTTGCGCATACGGTTAAGCGAAGTGTTAGCGTTACGCTTGAGAAGACGGACGGGATACTGCAACTTCGCTTGCTACAGACAAGATGATAGTGTACCGCCTGAATCAAACGAAATCCCAGCTTTTCGCCCAAACCACAAACGAAATTCCAGCAATTCGCCTGGCCAAACGAAATTCCAACACTTCGTCTGAGAAAATTTTGCGCGTGCGGAGAGAGCGTGTGATGGAATTTTACGGGCGGTAGAGCAGCATTTCGCTTGGTGTTTATAGGCGAGGTACTGGGATTCCTTTTTTAATGTATGCGTCGGTGACCAAGTACAAAATGTTCAGATTATTCAAAAAAATTGGATTTTCAATTTTGTTACCGTTTTCTTACCGTTCTGAATTGTTACCGTTTATCAACGGTTATAATTTGTATTCTGATACACCTATAAATAAATGAATTTATATCTATCATTTCCATTTCAAATCCACATGTTTTACATTTTGGAGAAAATATCTCTTGTTTTCATGTAATGTCAGGTTACGAAAATTTTAGGCTTAATGCAAAGAATTTTACCCTAGAAGAAGATTTATCCATATGTCGAAACATAGTATTACATTATCCAACAAGGGGTCATGAACGTCGGATGAATTGTTCAATAAGCATGCAATGGTTAGAACATATACATGCTAACTTTTGTAACGAAACCGGTAATCCCAACAACCGGAACATAGCAGGCCTTTTCTGTCGATATGTGCAAATCACAAAGGAAGTACTAGAATTTTCTTCTTTAACCGCTAAGGTGATGAAAGAAGAATTATGAATGAAACTGATGATGAAGTTGTTGCCAGATCTCTGGAGGAATGGACAAGATGGAAACCTTCAGATTCCATGTACAAACCTTATTTCGAGATCCTAAGGGTGATGGAAGAATACAATCCTTTTATGTTGATTATTCTCCCAGGAAGTGAAGAACGTCGTCCCCGTCGTCCTACAAGCCAATGCTTAAGGTTTCATAATAGGTATACTTAAGTGTTTAAGTGTAATCTACTGATTTATTATATTTTATTTTCTTTAATGTATTCCTTTTTTAATGTATGCATTTTCGATTCAATGAAATGATTTATAAAAAAAATTAAGAAATCCATATTCTAATCGGTAGTTTGAGAATTTCATATGCATAATGTCAGACCATCTTTGCCTCCGTTTATCCCACCAAGATCCAACTCCGATTGAAGATTTATTTTTTCAAATATGAATTGTCTTTTCAATTACTATTGAAACTTTTTCTGTTTTGTAGTGTCAAAGCAAAACTCTGATTTTTTTTTAACTTTGCCATTTATGTCATTTGGTATTGTCACATCATATTTGAATTGTTAGTTGAACAGCAATATTTCCAATTACTT
Organism: Papaver californicum; assembly: GCA_023531435.1. Classification (NCBI taxonomy): domain Eukaryota; kingdom Viridiplantae; phylum Streptophyta; class Magnoliopsida; order Ranunculales; family Papaveraceae; genus Papaver; species Papaver californicum. Next base: position 4,879,953 of record JAJJMC010012129.1, read on the forward strand.
TGTCATATCTATATTCGAAATTCTGACATTTTTTCCTTTCATTGTGCTGCTGATTTTTGCATTGAAATGGTGACCGTGTATTGTTAATTCCTTTCATTGGCTTGTCAACCTACAATTAATATCTCTGACAATGTACAACGCTGATTTTTGCATTGAAATGATGACCGTGTACTGTCAATTCCTTTCATTGGCTTGTCAACCTACAATTAATATCTATGGCAATGTACAATGCTGATTTTGGCATTGAAATGGTGACCGTGTATTGTCATATCAATATTCAAAATCATATTTGAAGCTTCCTAAAAATTAAGTCACCGGCTTCTCCTTGAATACAAACCAAAAATATCATCATCTCCTACAAAACATTTTGCATCAATTTTTTTTGGCAAACTCTCTGAATAACATTCACAACTATGGTTCCTCTTCTATTATTCCTCCTCATACTTCTTCTTCTTCTTCTTCATTAGGCGATGATGATAACAATAGTTATTACTCATCAGACGAAAGTTCACTTGCATTGAACTGTAATAACCTAGCAGTCACTGCTGGATTAATGGTTTCAAATATGAACTGTCCACATACACGTATAAAAATACCAAGACAACGTGATGCCGGTGCCAAAATTCTATGGAGAGATTACTTTTGCAGAAACCCGACGTTTCCGCCAAATGTATTCCGTAAAAGATTTAGAATGCGTCGAGAATTAGTCAACCGTATTTTGGGTGATGTTGTGGTGGTAAATAGTTATTTTGTTCAAAAAAGAGATGCATGTGGTGTTCTTGGATTAACCCCTCAACAAAAAAATTACTGCAGCAATTCGAATGTTAGCTTACGGATGTGCGACAGATGCAATTGATGAGTATTTACGTATTGGGGAAACCACAATTTTGGAAGCAGCTCGTAGGTTTTGCATGGTTATAGTCCAATTGTACGAGGATGAATATTTGCGCACACCAACTAAGCGTGATGTTGAACTCCTTCTTGCTGAGAACCAAAAAAGGGGATTTCCAGGGATGCTTGGTAGTGTTGATTGCATGCACTGGAAATGGGACAAATGCCCATCGGCTGAATCCGGTGTTTATACCGCGTACAAAGGGTAGTGAAAGTATTATCCTGGAGGCAGTGTTGTCGTATGATATTTGGTTTTGACATGCATTTTTTGGTATGCCGGGTTCTAACAATGATATCAATGTGATGAACCATTCGTATATCTTCAAAAAGCTTATCAACGGTAAAGCACCGGCAGTAAACTTTTCAATTAATGGAAATCGATACAATATGGGGTATTATCTGGGTGATGGAATATACCCAGAGACAGCAACTATTGTGACTACGATTAAACATCCAGATTCCCAAAAGAAACAGAAAATTTCTACTATGCAGGAAGGTTGTCGAAAAGATGTAGAACGCGGCTTCGGGGTGCTGCAAAATCAATTTGTAATCATCAAACAACCAGCACGAATGTGGAATCCAGACGTGTTAGCATATATAATGAAAGCTGTCATCATTCTACATAATATGATAGTGGAGGATGAAAGTTTACCCAGTGATTGGCCGCATGAGTATGAGCAGCGCAGCCACGGTGCACCAATAAATATTTCTAGGCACAACACTGTTGAACTTTCGAGAATGATAAAGGACCAACGCAGACGTGCAATATTCGATAAAGAGACTGGGGTTCGTTTGCGAAATGACTTGATCGAACACATATGGTCATCTCTTGGCGAAGAGTGAAATTTTATAAATCCTCTATATAGGTTTTGGGGGTAAATCTCGTGTAAATGTACCCGCGATTCTAGCGAGAGTGATCTTATCTTTACTTATTAAGGTCTTGTTATATGACAACGTTCTTTTAAGTTCATCTGAGTATTTGAATTAATTTTAAAAAACAAAAGAAATTTAAATTTATAATTAAATTAGGACACATTAAAAACATAACAATTTATTGATTAAAAATAAACTGAAAGATAACTAAATAAATTCATAAAAGTTCAAACTTAATATGACAATACTAAATAAGAATGGCCTCTATGATTGGTTTAATCTTTTCTTCTAAATTTCTGCCTTCCTAACTTCGAAGTATTGTCTTGATACATCATCCATTACGGAGATATCCATCGTCATTATACGAAACTCATCTTCTGCTTATTTCCTAGCTTGTTTTGCCACAAACCTTGCATTTGAATCAGCTTGTTTTGCTGCAAACTTTGCATTTGAATCAGCTAGTTTTGCTGCAAACTCAGCTTCTCTCTGTGCCATCTTCATATATCTTTGTTCCGTATATTTGGCGTTGAAGTTTTGTTGCTATCTATAAATATTTTGCATCATTTCCTGTTGTTCAGTAAATTTTGCTTTCCCTTTTGTCTTCTGTCGTTTGGCCTCTTTTTTCCCCATTGGACGGATTAATGTGTTAGGGATATCTCCAAGGTCTTCATAGGCACTGGAACCATCTAGGCTTAAGTCCTGTGTTTCCTGGTTGTCCTCAACGTTGTCGTATTCAGACTCAGCTTGTGATGAATCGAAAACAGTTGTCGACCGTCTTGAATATTTCATATTATCTAACATAACTGTGTAGCAATCTTCATGCTTAAAACTTCTCCCAGTAGCTTCATTTAAAAAGCCTCTTTACTTCAGCAATCTAGTTTTTCAATTCAATTTAGTAAAGGATATACAATCTGAAAGATTAATATAATCGGCAAAATTAAATGAGTAGTTACCTTATTTTCGGGCCCCATCTGGTATGATGTTCCCTTTCTACTTCAGCCTCCTTTGCAGACATAAGTGCCACATCTTTACTTATAATTTGAAATCGTTTCTGAAGGGAGGTCCAACTACGTGGTGGCATCGAAGGTATTGCTTCTTTCATCCGATATAATATACGAGACCATAATTTTTCTTCAGATTGATTGGTACCAATGCTAGAATCTTGAGAAATTGACAAATGAATTGTACACATCGTAACATCTTCAAATTTAGAAAAATTTGGACCTCGGGGTTTTGATGGCGCCATAATCCTAATCGATTCGCAAACTTATTAAATTGTGAGGAACTTTAGAAATTTCAAATACAATAACAATGAATGAGTTTAGTAAAATGACATTGGTTTAGTATTCCATATATAGTGTAAAAATATAGCCGTTGTACAACGCCAACGGTTAAATCAACGGTAACATATTAACGTTAAACATAATCCAACGACAATATTGATCTAGGCGAGCAGCTGGAGTAACGCCTGGGACGGGGCGACATACTATGACCTCGCTCGGACACAAGCGAAGCTGTGCAGTTCCGCACGAAGACAAACGGTATATTAAGTCATCGCTCACAATGGGCAAAACTCTGGTGTTTCGCTTGGGTGTAAGCGTCCCTCTAGCTTCTCGTCTCAGCAGGCGAAGCCTCAACATACCGCTGCGTCTGGCGAACTACCAGCTCTACGCCCGTGTTTTTGAACGAAATGCTGGTACACCGCTTCTTTCCAAACGAGCTTCTACTGCCTCGCTTGATCATAATTTTTAGTCGTTGATGAGCGATTACTTTTAATCACGTACAGTGATTTCCTCGATTAAATGTAATCTTTGATCGCACGGCTGTGGCACCGTTTTGTCGACTAAAGATCAAAAAACATCTTTGATCCGGCTTTTGATCGCACCATTGTAGTTACTCTTACAAGGAGATTCGGTCTGAACAAGTACAACCACTGAATGCATCCACCAACCTAGCCCATAACCATTTGGAGTCGAATGAAATGCAAACGACCTTTTCCGGATCGTATTGAGGCCATTATTTTGAAATGTCGGTTATAGAGCAAAAAAATTTCTTCTCTTGTTTTTCTTTTTCTGGAACGGAGAGTAATATTACTAAGAGATTAACAAATTTTGATACGTGTTTTAAATATCTAATTAACCGGCTAGAAGAGAGCCAGTCGGAGCATATTTTTTTTTGTTTCGTTTTTTTAGATGGTTAATTTGTTCGGATAAAAAAAAGGCGAGTTTCCTTTTAGAAGATCGACAAGTTCTAAATAAAGACTTCTAACCTCAAATTCAAAAATATCAATAAATAAATAAAACACATTTAAGATACTTCTTTTATAAAAATAAAAAAATAATAATAAAATTTAAGAGTTACAAAATAATTGTTAAACAGGAACGGCACTTGCCTCTACAGGCATCGCCCTTGCAATTGGCCAGAAACTTTAAGACCAGGGTCCAGGGCGATTCCACTTCCATATTAGGCCTTATGAACGGCCATACGCCTTGTTAGCATGGGTCGGTATAAACATGAAGTACTCCAAGGTATTTGGATAGATTACCTACTTTGGATAATTTACATCGTAGAGGAATGGCAGTTATCTCTTCAATTCTTTGCAGATTTCTTCCTGTAATGACGAATCAGCTGATCACCTGTTTATTCAGTGTCATGTTGTTTATGGAATATGGGATTACTTCTTGAAGTCTGCAAGTAGAAGAAGCACCTTACCGCAGTCGGTAAGAGACTTGATAACTAGCTGGAAAGGTTTTAGCCTTTTGGAGCAAGGCAAGCAGCCTTGGAGGAGGCTTCCAGCTGCGATAATGTGGGTTATTTGGTTGGATAGAAATGCCAACATTTATGCGAACAAAGATATTAAACTTGACGATTTTGAGGGTGATTAAAACTAATTTGGGGCGACTTTTTTAACCCAATCCCATGAATGTGGCTAAGGGATAACCTAGTGGTATGTAAAAAGACTTAAATACCATTTTACTAATCAAACAATTACCATAAAACCTAAACCTAAACCTATTTCACACTTCTATGTGAATTAGTTTCACACTCTACCGATTATAAATTTCTGTTTTTTCTTCTTCTTCTCTTGTTTTCAAACTACCGATTGTGGCATTTCTAATTCATCGTATAATCGTAAACCAATTCATCGTCGTAATTACAATCTAAAAATGACAAGAAAGAAGCAAACAACTCGTCAACCTCCTAATACAGAGTGGCCGGATTTTGCCCAAAGAGTAAGAAATCGAGAGATTGTTGAAGAACATAACGAAGAACATGAAGAACGCGAAAATAATGACCTAGAAACGGAGACCGATTCCGACAATCAGCCTCTCCAGAAATTTATAATGGCTCTAATAAGGTAAGGGTTTACCATTATTTGTGTTTATTTTGATTCAATCGAATGAATTCGTCACTAGAATATCAAGGGTTTTAGGTTAGATTTTATAATCGGTAGTTTCGTGGTTGTATTAAACTACCGATTATGTTAGTGTTCTTCATTGCTCATGAACATGCACAATCGGTAGTTATGTTTAGTCATAAAATACCGATTGTATTCTTGTACCAAAATTTATTGATAATCGGTAGTTTCGTATAGGGTTAAACTTCCGATTATGCAAGTTAGTGATCCTCAAAAACATCGATCACAACGGTAGTTATTTTTACATCTAAACTACCGATTATATTCCTGGTCCCAAATTTACACATCATCGGTAGATTAGTATAGGTTTAAACTTCCGATTGTGAAATTTAGTGGTTCCTCAAACATCGACCATAATCGGTAGTTATAATTTGGTCATAAACTACCGATTATATTCCTGTACCCAAATTTAGTCATAATCGGTAGTTAATTTTTTTATGTAACTACCGATTGTATGTGTGTCCATAGATTTTTATGTTCCATTTTTTATGCACAATCGGTAGATAATGTAGAACCCGAGCTACTGATTATGCACAATCGGTAGTTACGTTATTTCTTTGACTACCGATTATGAACAATTGGTTGAGTTCAATGTACTTTGTCTATCGATTATGTACTGATTAAACAGTGTCTTGTTGGAAATAATTGTTCTTTGCTTTGTGTCAAATAGGGGAAAGGCGATCTAAGCATTCCCACGATATAATTTTATCGGGGCCTCTTCGTGATGGGGGGGGAGAAGGTAACTGCTAGTGCAAGAAGACAAAAGAATGCTAGCGGAATTGTTATCACTGAAGGAACTTAACCAAGTGTTCCAAGAAGTAAAAACCTAGAAGAAGGAGGACCAAGTGTTCCACAAGATAGATACTTTGATGAAGGAGGACCAAGTGGTAGACAAGAAGAAGGAAGTGGTACAAAGAAACCAGCTAAGAAGAAAGGAGGACACAAGGTCCCCGACACTTTGAAGATGAAGGGTATTCAAGAAGGCCAAATCCCTGGCCACCCAAGAGATGGAGGAGATCTATTATTTGGGTACAAAGACTCTTGGGAGAAAGAGATTTACTCTACTGAGGTAATAATTATAAAACGCCATTCTTAACATATTGTCTTTTTATTCGTAGAAGTGTTAACTGTTATTGTAATTGTTTTTTTAATTCGTCGTGTATATTAGGACCATTCTAATGCGGTCCATCTACTCAAACCTACGGCTGCACCAACAAAGATGAACGATTGACCGTTAGAAGGTGAGTGTGAACGGTTCCAGCAAATTATACTGCAGTCGGGGTTATCTACGGCTGCCGAGAATTTAATGTTACCTCACGACCGGGTGTCGATATCGGCCTTCATGGAGAGGATGTATCCTGAGACCGATACCTTCCACATGTCGTGGGGAGAGATGACGATCACCCCCGATGATGTGGTGCAGATTCTAAGTCTCACTGACCATGGTACGGCGGTGAAGTTTGATTATGTGAAGCAGTTAAGCTGGGAACAGCTTTATGTTTACACTGAGAGGTGCCTTGGTTGGGACCGAGCGACATCCGATGAAGAGTTCAAACGGTGCGCTCCTTACACAACCAGGCAATTCAGCATGGTTCAATTGATGAAAATGTTCAGAGGCACCAAGGACAAAGAAAAGATGAACCCAGAGTTTAGCGATGACCAGGTGAATGTTGTAGCCACTGCATATCTTCTCTGTGTTTTGGGATGTGTAATTTTCCCCAATGCTAGTGGCAACCGGGTCGACACAAACCTCCTACAACTTTTGCATCCCCTCTACAAAGTTTGCGACTATTTGTGGGGCACCGCATGGCTTGCGTTCTTGATGGAAGAGATGAGAAAGGCATCCAGGGAACAGACTAGCCAAATTGCCGGGAATGTGAGCTTACTACAGGTATTTTGGTAACTCCATTGATGGTTTGATTGTTATTTATTTTTTTTCCTATTTTAAGAATCAATTTTCTCATACTTGGTTTGATATGTACACTAGACATGGATCTATGACCACTTCCCGTCCCTCGAGTTGGCCAAAGAGAACCCGGCATGGGAGAAAGGAACACCCCGAGGCACGAAATACATCTTTGAGGGCAACCATTCAAGGACTAAGGAGCATGAGTTGATTTCTTTGAGGAGAAAATTAGACTCGATGGCGTCCAAAGATGTATGCTTTGATCCATACAGGGAAGACCTAGTTAGTGGTCATATAGCACGAAGGTACGAGTTGTCGTTCTACTATGGACCCTTGTGGCATCCCACTGGATATGTCATGTACAATGCCACAAGGGTGATGTGTCAACTAGGTTATGTCCAAGAAGAACCTTGGAGTTGTTTCAGGGGCAGGTTCCAGTTGGATGTGGAGAACTGTGTTTGTGGTAAGGACTCTATCACAATAGTTTACACCGATAACTCATCCGTTGAATATTGGAACAATAGGATACAATTTATGATCAACGAGGGGAGACCTGTCACCCGAGGTGATGAAGCAGATCTACGCTATATGGTATGGTACCGATTGCTTTCTCATCTTCATGTGATCCGTGAAGATAAAGGAAAGAGCACCAGGGTGCCCGAATATACTTGCATCATCAAAAGACAAACCCTATGGCTATGAAAGGCTGGTACGTAATGTTATTTCCTTTTGATTATAGTATTACGGCTCAATATTTTAGATAATAATCGTTTGATTGTTATTGCCTAAAAACAGGAAAAAAAAAGGTTTGCTTCTTTCTCAAAGAAGACAGCTGGGTGCATAAATGCGGGAGTGCCTCCATCAGTTGAGACGATGAGAGAGCATAAAAACCTCATTGACAACATTGATAATGAAGCCTATGCTAGCATGTTTGTGGAGAAATATACGAATAAGCCTAAGAGGCTAGCAGCAAAGCCGACCAAAAGATCTCGCGCTTCATCGAGTGTTGATGCTGAAGCAAATGTCCCTGAGGGTGAAGCCAATGCCGCTGATGCTGAAAGATTATTAGCCCCTGGTGCTCGTCGTCTTCATACCAAAACCAAAGCTCCTAGAAATTAGATTTTGTTTCTTTTCTTATGGATATGTCTCTGGTGTTTAACATTATTGGTGTTTAACTGTCTAACATTTGAAATGATTTTATGTTCTTTTTGTGAGTTATCAATTGATTTGCAATCGATTTTTTTTAACAAGTTATTTTCTTCAAATTTTACATTATAAATCGGTAGTTAAGTGGTTTGAAACAACTACCGATTGTGTATATTCATCAATAATCGGTAGATAACAAACTATCGATTGTGTTAGTGTTCTAATTCGGTAGTTTAAAAATCTACCGATTATACAATCACATGAACTGCCTGTTCCTGGTCACTTTTTACACTATAATCGGTAGTTTAAGAATTTCTTAAACTACCGATTGTGCATTTTTGAAATGTTGGAATTTTAAAAAAAATTGGGATTTCCAATTTGGGGCAACTTTCATAATCGGTAGTTTAAGAAATTCTTAAACTACCGATTATGCATTTTCGAAATGTTTGAATTTTGAAAAATTTTGAGATTTCCAATTTGGGGCAACTTTCATAATCGTGAGTTTAAGAAATTCTTAAACTACCGATTATGCATAATTTTTTAAATTTACAATTTGGGGCTACATGCATAATCGGTAGTTTAAAAAATTCTTAAACTACCGATTATCCATTTTCAAAATGTTGGAATTTTGATAATTTTTTCGATTTCCAATTTGGGGCTACATGCATAATCGGTAGTTTAAAAAATTCTTAAACTATCGATTATGAATGTTCAAAATGTTGGAATTTTGATAATTTTTTCGATTTCCAATTTGGGGCTACACATTATAATCGGTAGTTTAAAAAATTATTAAACTACCGATTATGAATGTTTAAAATGTTGGAATTTTGATAATTTTTTCGATTTCTAATTTGGGGCTACACATTATAATCGGTAGTAAATATATTTGTTAGATTACCGATTGTTAAAATCGGTAGATAATTGTGATCCCAATACTTCCGATTGTTAATATTCGTATGAACTTAGTTACATATTTTCTGTACACTCTTGTTACACCAGGCCTCAACGGCTCTTTTTTTTGAAAAAAAAAAAGCCGTTAAGACTGTAATCTATATAAGGAGGGTGACCTCTTCTCATTTAAGCACCTCCAATACATTTTAACTCTCCAATATCGAAGAAATAATCGTATAGATTAATGGCTCAACCGTTTACGGTAGAGGAATATTTATCGTTATGTAGGCGCTACGTGCAATTCTATCCGAAGCGAGGAGAAGAATGTAGGCGAAATGGTGTAATGAGTATGAGTTATTTGGATAGTGTTCACGAACATTTTTGTGTTGACACCGGGAACCCCAATAACCGTAATAAAGATGATCTTTTTTGTCGATTTCATTCTATAGGCAGAGAAGTTGATCCATTTGTGAATTTAAGTTATCTTGTCAATCGATAACGTTTGAGGGGTGAAACTAACGATGAAGTTATAGCGAGATCTCTCGAGGAATGGCGACCATGGAAACGATCAAATTACCGTTATGAATCTCATTTCAATATCATTAAGGTGATGGACAGATTCAACCCTGTTTAAGGTTCGTCCACGCCGCTAAAGCAGAAAGGAATTTTCCAAGACAGTGTAAAATAATAATTAATATAATAATAGTGTAAAACGCCAGGTTTATAAACAGAAACCAAAACCTAATTCTTCTTCTTCTCTACATATTCACGCCTCTTTTTCTTCTCATTTCCTTCTCTACCTCTACCTCTACCTATTCTCAACTAAAACAGCCTCCTTTTCTATTTTTTTCCTCTACCAATTCTTCTACTCCCTTTACTCTCATTCTCCATTGAAAATGGCTCCAAAATCTTTACCTAAACAATCAAAGAAGGGAAGGAAAAGATGGTGATAGAGGAGTTCAAAATCATTGACATCAATTCGTCAACCGTTTCCGATGAACTTCCCCTCCGACCAAAAAATGTTCCTACCCAATCAAAGAAGGGAAAGGAAAGGTAAGTTACATCAAACTTTTATGTTTTTAGTCATTACTTTGAAGAAATCATGATAATTTTTGTTTATAGACTTTTTTCTAACGCATAATCGGTAGAAATATGACGAACTTTATCTACCGATTGTGCCTCTAGTTCATTATTTCTGAAGAACATCATGCACAATCGGTAGGTATTGCATAGTTTTATCTACCGATTTTGCAATCGGACATTTATTAAAAACACGACCTACCGATTGTGTGCTTTTGTTTGTTTTTATAATATCTATTGTGTAGTTAGTTAATAACCAATGTTTGGGTATGTTCATTAGGGTTATGGATGAAGATGATTCCGATGAAAGTCTTTCTCCTGCTCGCAAGGCTGAATTGCTTTCTCGTCCTCTTTTTAATTTGTCGAAAGGAGTTTCTGATGTACAAATATATCAAATGATGTTGGACGATCCAGATTTCTCAAAAATGATGAAGGATCCTAATTGTTGGTGGAACGGTCCTGACAATCCCTTCAATTGGGTTGATATTTCATCTTAGGATGAAGGATTTGAGGCAGAAATGAATCGAAGGATATCGGATGATCCGGATTTTGATCCTCGACTCTTTTTCAAGGAGAAAGACTTCTCATGCATAAATCCATACTACAATGAAGTTGGAGAGTACATAGGTCCAGTTCAGGATGATGAAGTTGTTGCTGATCCTAAGAGGAACGAGAAGAAGAAGAAGAAGCGGGTTGAAACTAGGACAAAGTCGAGAATAACAAGGAGTGAAAGAATTTCATGAGAATTTCTACGATGTGTTTTGTTTCGTTTTTTTCGGATGTTTTTAGTTTTTTGAACAAGTTTAATGAACAGTATGTAGTAAGTTTATTTGAACAAGTTTTTTTTCGGATGTTGAAATTATTTTATGAAGTTAGATGTCAAGTAAAATCGGCATATTCGGTAGATAACTATGTTTCTAAACTACCGATTACGTACAACCGATAGTTATTTATTTCCCGTGCTACCGATTATCCACAATCAGTAGTTACTTATGTTCACTAACTACCGATTATGGCAAGAAAAGGTCTGGACAAGACAACCATTATAATCGGTAGATAAAATTGATCTTTAAACTACCGATTACAAAATTTAAAATTTTAAAGTTTAATTCAATTCAGGCTACAATCAGTAGATATAAATTTTCAATTCCTACCGATTGTGAAAGATGAAGAGTTAGAAATTTCGGAAGTTTTGAGAAATTCAATTTGGGGCAACACCTATAATCGGTAGTTATTGTACTCCATTAAACTACCGATTGTACAATCGGTAGGAATAAAAAATCACGAACCTACCGATTGTACAAAACTATAACTCAAAAAAAATCAATCTAAAACACTCTCGATTTCTATTCCAAAACTAACTCAAATAATTTTCTAACACTAACTATAACCAAATTAATTAACTAATTAATCAAAATTAACACTAATTAATCAAGGGTAGATTAGTCATTATAGAAAATATATGGATAAGGGATGTATAGATATTACTTCACAATGACCTTATTTTGTTTTATTAGTCGCCTCAAAATGGTTTTGGTCACCCTCAAAATGGCCAGGATATTAAAGTTCCTGACATCTTTAGGGATATCAAAATTGAGACTTTTAATTAGGCTAAGGGATATCCTTGCTTCGATGGTATTAATTCTAATTAATTGGTTGAATAACCCATAAATCTATTTTTATGGGTCTAAAAGACATATAAAATTGGAGTGTTTTAATATCCAAAGATTGAAAGATACTTTCTAAATATCCAAATTTGGATATTCTGCCAAAAATTTATAACTGACTTATCTAGGGAAGGACCAATATGTCCTTGAAGTAGAAATTATGCATTAGTTTTAGGTTTTCTTCTTTATTTTCTTTTCAACGGTGTTAGTTTTAATTTCTTACCAATCACCGAATTGAATTTTTCGTCTTCATCAAATTTATCCATCCATTTAATCAATACATCAAATTTATCCTCTTTATCAAATTGTAAAACAACTACAGAAAACTCAAGTCAGAAGAAAGTAAAAGGATTTCTATCATGTTGTTCCGTAACCATTCAGGGGATTAAGGTTTGAACGACGAATACCTATTTTCTAATAATTATTTCATTACTGGTTGTTGCCAGAGAGACTGAGTATGGTCGTGGGTGTCACATGGAATTTAGGATGATGTCATTTGATCTATGGGTTTTGTTTATATTTGAATTTACATGATTATTAAGCTATAACAAAAGAATGGAAGAGTTAACTTGAAGACACACAAGAGCCTACACTTGACCTGCTCGACAAAAGTCCATAAAAGAGATGTTTTCTACTATCTAAATCACTTTGTTCACCATCAGTTTAGTACCATCATCACCACTTGCTTTTGCTTCCTACAATTCATAATGACATTATTTAATTCAATTTAAACCTGGATGAAATCATGTACATCACATATTAAACCTGGATGAATCCAGTTTCATCCTAGTTTAAACATGGATGAAAAAAATTCAACTGAATCTAAAACAGGATGAAACCAATTTCATACTAGTTTAAACATGGATGTAAACAAGTTCAACTGAATCTAAAACATGATGAAACCAGTTTTATATTAGTTTAAACACGAATGAAAATAAATTTAACTAAATCTAACAGATGATGACACCGTTTTCATCTAAAACAGGATGATGCCAGCTTCATTACTAGTTTAAACATGGATGAAAACAAATTCAAGCCAGGATGCACCTAGATTCATCCTATTTATTTTTGAGATTTTTTCCTATATTAGTTTAAGCCAGGATGCAACCAGTTTCATCCATGCTATTTTTGAATAGTTTTTTTTTCTTAGTTCAAGTAAGGATGCATCTAGTTTCATCCTAGATATTTTTCGAATAATTTTTTCTATCGTACTTTAAGCCAGGATGCAACAAGTTTCATCATAGCTATTTTTTTTCGAAGACAAAAACTTACAAATTTACCATCAACAATGGATCTTGTTTTGTAGATAATTTAAAACTCTTTACAAAAATATAAGTTTTATTAAAATTGGATATACATTTTGGAAGTTATCAATTTTTTTATAATTTTTTTGTAAATTGGAGAGAGAAAGGATAAAAAAAATAAAAACATAAAAATAGAGGATATATAATTGTCTATGATTTATTATGTCCGTATTACCCATCCCTAATGTTTACATGTCCTTTAAAACCATAATTTAGGGATATTTGAAAAATAGATCCATTTGTCGTAGGATGAGATCATTTTTTTATTAGACCTCCCTAGCTTGTCTTTCTGAGGTTTTTTAGTTTTTTGGGTTTGTTTTATGGAAGTTTGTTTGGCGTTTATGTTCGGCTTCTTTTATGTTCTGAGCAAGTGACGTTGTGTTCACTTCTCCCTTGTAAGTTGTTATTTGGGTTTTATTATTATTTTTTTTATTGAGCAGAAAAAAGAAGAGACAACCACAACCTATTTGGTCCTTCTTTTATCATAATCTCAATAACGACCCATCCATAACTAGCTAGTTAGCGATTTACCGAATAGTTTACAAATTCTTTAGAAAACGTTTTATACACGCACTGAATACACAGTTTTACACTCCGGGATCATATTCACGTATTTTGTGCATATCTCGTTTAATTCGCAAACTATTTGACACGATAAATTATTCACGTATAAAGTTTGCATCTTGGCCTATTAACATACCTAGCTATATGGCCCGTTTATCCATGGGCTTCTAAAATGTTAGGAATCAAACCCTCTACCACTGGGTTACTAATGATAGTCTTGATCATTAAACCAACTGTTCTTAGTTCTTGGTTGGTTATGCAGTACATATTATATATATACTCCATTAAAAATTATAAAAATATTATAGAAAAGCTTTTTTTTTATTTAATATGTACCGAATTATTATTGTCGTATTCATATAACTAAAAAAATTATAAATGAATTAACGTGTTTCCGCATTTTTACGTATTATATATAATTGACCGTCGAATTTTCATTTTAGCCAGCCGAATAGCGCGTACATTTTTACCTACCCGAATTGATACCACTCGCCAAATTGTTAATTAGAATCCATAATAGGATGTGCTTCTTTTTAGAACCTAATCTCATAAAAGATCAAATTTATTTAATTTTGGAACCCACATTATCCACCCACACTACACCACACCACACCACAATGGGTTTATTATATTTTGAGAGTTTGCTATCATCAAAATCTTGGATTTAAATGAAAAGAAATTGACTAACTAAAAATCCGATTCATATATATGATGATGGCGATCATCATATTCTTTGATCCTTTCAGATTGGGACGGGAGGACTCAACACAAAAAAATGAAAACAGAAGCTATCCGGGTGTATTTAATATAGTGGTACAGACCAGCTAATAGCTACTGACAAAAACCAACCATAACTTAGAAAGAAAGACGAGGCTTAAAAGCAAAAATAGAAATGTCGCACCACCAAATATCTGTTACAAAACCTACTCATTTTATGCATTTTTCACTTTCGCTTTGAAAATATTTCTTGATACAATCCAATGCATGCAAGTTGGGATCTCATGCAGCATCACTTACTTGTAACACCCAAGTGGAGGTAGTAACGGTTTTTTTTTTTTTTTGAAACATGTAGTAATGGTTTTTGGTTTTATCAATAAAAGCAAAGAAAAAAATTAGCTCTTCTCTTTTTTGTTTTCATCATTTCCATATTTCTCCAATATCGTTTTTACTTTAAAAATCATTTCACCAATCTCTGTAGATATCTTTCTATCTCCCACTCTATAATTAAAGCCCAAGTTAAATCATGACTTTCTCAGATAACAAACTAAATCATTATTCCCATTCATGTGAATAATCACTCATATATTCTTCTTCTAGAGTTCTAGCTAGTCACCGTCTAATTCGTTAATTTTAAATCTTAATCCCTAATCCATTTCATAATCTTTTTTCTTTCTAGATCATTTTTCTTTTTGTTTGCTTTAATTAAGACAATTGTATAGGTCCACACACAATAACCCACACTCAAATATTAATAAACAGTTCATTAAAATTGTTAATACTTTTTGGTTACAAGTAGGGTGGACAGTTAGTTCATTAAGAATTTTTATTTTCGAAAAGATTGCTGGTTAGCTATTTTATTATCAAGGAAGTAACTTTCAGTTAGCAGGATTGTTTACACCTTTTGCCCCCTCTTGTTTCCTTCTATTTCTTGTCAATGGAAACGTCAGTCGTTTTTTGTCGCTGTTTTATCCGCGGAGGTCTATATATGCGGATCACGATGTGTATCAAATGTTGATGCACATAGTGTTTCTTTACATGAGAACTTGAGATTATGGAGCTTTTATTTATCGTCTTTTTTGTTGGATCTTTTTGCATTCTGTTTGTTGCAACCACGGTTTTTTTTCTCTGTAAAACCTAATTCGGTTTTAGTTTGAAATTAAAAGGATGCGACCTTTCGTGTTAGCCATCATTGATGTCTATTGGAGGTATCTGTTGGTGATGAACATGCATCTTGAATAGATGCACTAATTATGTGTACACTTCTCTAAAGAATGCATATTTGACATGTTCATTTGATTGGTTGATTAGTTAATTTATGACTCCATGTTTAGAATCTCGATCCTTGTTATACAATTTTCTAAATTAAATCAATGGTGGAGATTAAAATATTACGTGCACACTCTTTAAGGAGTGTGTACAAAATCAGACTCCAAATATCTTATAAGTAACAATGAATTGATCTTCATCAAGAAACATCAAAACTTGTATTTTCTTTTCTTTCTAAGCATCTTTAGAAATCTCTTAAAATATGTTCTTGGTCGAATCAAGATTTTACAAATCTTTAATTTCGATTACGTTGTTAATAGGGTTTCAGTAATGTATCATGAAGGCAATATTCAATTACCAAATTATACTCGCGAATTGTACATCGATGAATCGAATATTTATTCCAAAAGAATCTGATCAAGATCTTTGAAGTCATAAAAATAATAATCCTTTTAGTGTTTTCATCCTCCATCTTTAACGATTTTCCAACACTTTTTGCATGTTTTGGTGCTCCTCCATCTTTAACGATTTTCCAATATTTTTTACGCGTTTTAGTGCTCAAAGACGGTATAAAGAGTTTCAGTCCTATGTATCACATTACTTTCAACTGTTTTTTTCTTCTTTCAAAATTAACTTTATGAATCATCCCAAAGTTGATATATTGCACGTCAAGTATCATCTAAAATATCATTAATATTATTTGGTTGAATACATTGTTTTATTCAAAAGAATCTGATTAAGAGTTTTGAAGTCAGAAAAACAACAATCCTTAGTATTTTTAGCCTCCATTTTTAATGATTTTCCAACATTTTTTGCATGTTTTGGTGCTCCTCCATCTTGAACAATTTTCCAACATTTTTTGTGTGTTTTAGTACTCAAAAACGGTATAAATATTTTCAGTCCTATGTATCACATTACTTTCAACCGTTTTTTTTCTTATTTCAAAATTATTTTATGAATTATCCCAAAGTTGATATATTGCACATCAAGTATCATCTAATATATCATTAATATTATTTTTCTTCAAATCACCAAAACGTGAGAAATCTAATTTTCATTTTAGGTTTCAAAGTTTATCATGATTTTTTTTAGAATGAATAATCCATCCTTAGAATGGGTTGGAGTTAGGGCTATCAGTGGGTCCGGGTTCTTCCAGGTACCACTGGATCCGGATTTGGACCCGAACCCTACTTATTAAAGTCGGTTCCGGTTCCTAATTTAGTTGATCCGGAATCGGATCTGACTAAAAACCTAAATATTCGTTGGGTACGGATATTTAATGGGTCTTCTAAAATCAACTATAATTTTTTTAAATTCTTTATATTGGTCTGGAACGAATAATTTTTCATATAAAATTATTGTTACATTATATAAATGTTCTAATTAAAGATTAAATCTAAGAAAATAAATGAAAAATATAAAAAAATCTAAGCAAAACCAGACGAAGTATTTGAATTTTAGGTAAAATCAACAAACAAAAGATATATATTCGGATACCCGATATCTGTAGATACCCGTCGGGTAATATCCGTTAAGATTTTGGGTCCAATCAGATAATACTTATCGGATCCTAAATTGTTAATGAGTTCAATTTTAAAATCCGATCCAGACCCTATTTACCCGATTTCGATTCTGGATAATGGGTACCATTGACAGTCGTAGTTGGAGTTGTCATTTAGAAGCATGAGTAATATAGTTTTCACTTCACCAAGATGAAAATTTTTGCTTCAAAAAAAAAGTTGAAAATTTTGTTTTCTTCATTGAATGGTTATAATGGAGAAAGTTTGACTCGATAACATTGGGGCTTTTTTGGTCGTTGTGCATTAACAAAGCCCAAATGGGCTAGGTTAAATAGTTGGGGCTGAATAATTTAAAACCCATTCATTTTTTTAACATGATAGAGCATTTTTTGAAGTCTTGTATTTTCTTTTCTTTTCTTTTTTGAATGGTGAGATTACATTGTATCTTCTATCACAGTAACCATGTGCCATGTACTACTATTCACTCGCACGTTTACAGTTAAATCACACCTTGCCACCAACATTAGTGACAAAACTAGGATTTTTTCCTTAGTAAGATAGGACCACCGTGGAAAATAGAGGGTGAAGGCTGAAACCTAAGGTATTTTTTAACACAAAAAGTGAAATCGGAATGTCTTGTAAATTTTATAATGCTTTTAATTACAGACAAAATTTGGTAATTTGTGATACTTTTTACTTTGTTTCTACAAAATTTTAATATTTTTATGTATTGTTCAAATCTATTACTACCACTTTTTAAAAAAAATAATTAATATATATACAAAATTAGATGATTTGGGTCTATTATAATAGTTTTTCAAAATCCAAAGGAAAAAATTATGAAATTTTTTAAATATATATGCTGAATAAGGTAATTTTGTATATTGTAGGCCGTCACTGACCAACAAGGAAGGACTTTAAAATTTATCTTAACCGCAAACCTAAGGAGATGAAGTTAACGAATTTGGTTTATTTTCAAAAGAATTCATAGAAACATTCTTACGAATCCAAAATAAATAATGCTGAACATACAAGAAAAAAAATAAAAAAAATCCATTAAACAAACACAAGGAAGAGAGATCCTTAAAAAGGTTCAAAGGAAAGTGTACTGTCTGTAACAAAGTGGTTTATCGTGTGTCCAGACAAGAAAAGTAAGCCTATTAGGAGAAAAGCCGAAGTGGAATTAACCGAGGAAGAAACTCGTGATTCAACCGTCTCAAACATGAAACTTTGTAGTGTAGTTTTTGAAGCGGATTTCGCTAAAAATCCTTAGAGAATAGTAGGTTAATTCTGTAGCAACTTGTTATGACATGACATATGAGCAGAATGAGCAAGGTTTACTACCCAGATTTCTTCCTATCCCGGCCTAACTTATCTAGTCCTTTTATTTCATTAAGAACCATTTCAAGAGCCAGATTAAAGTCCATACCAATAAATCTAGGCTGCTCTCAACTAAAGTTTCAGCTTGTAACACACCGAACCAAGTCCCCCACCCCCGTTGAATCCATGGTTAATACTAGGGAATCATTATGCATTGATTTTCCAACAAGAAATAAACCTTTAGGGTACAAATTGATTTTTGTAATAAAATTATAATCAAATGGTTTTATTAAAAAATACAAGGCCAGATTGGTTGCAAGGGTTTATACACACGGAATGGCTTGATGTCTTGAATACCTATTTGTTGGTTAAGAGAATAAATAGCCATTGCAGTTTCACGCAACCTGGAAATTTATTAAATTGATGTTAAATGTGATAATACCGGAAAATCTGGACTTCCAACGGGTCGGGATTCGACGCACTTGCGAAGTTTTGACTTCCCGAGGCATCGTTCAAGGGACCAAGTTTACCAAATTCTACGAATTTTTTAATCTTTCAAAGCGATTGTTCATCGAATATTTCCCAAACTGAAAAAATAACTTGGCCAAAAAAGAATATGTCTATCTCTGAGTTTTCAGGAAGATTTTTCTGGCGATTTTAACTCCATGCTTGATTCTCTTCGTTCTCCTTATTTTTCTTCTAGATTTAATCCTTCGACATTGGTTACTGTTGTTTTTCCATGGGATTTCTTAAACCCGGTTTCCCCCTAAAGTGATTCTGAGACTTACTTTGGATACTCCTTCTCCTGGAGATGACACAACTAGGGGTTCTAATGCTAAACCTAGTTTTTCTTTCATCCCAATGAATACACAACCAGACGTTTGTGTAGAACTTGCTTGAAAGGTGATACCATATCAATCTGAATCTCGGAAGATGAATATCAGAAGGGTGTGGAATATTGTAAGAACTGTTTGATTGGAAGATTAACTCTTCCAAAGGGGATTGTGCCTCTTAAAACAATTGGTTTATACAACAAACTCAAGCTTATTTGGCTTGTAGACATTCTATGGAGCTTGTCACCATTAGGTAGAGGTTACTTTTGCTTCAAGTTTTCGACAGAAGTTGATGTTCTACGTATTCAATCAACTGGGGCAGTTCGTCTAAAGCTTGGTATGATACATCTTTGCACATGGATACCTGATTTCAACCCTAGGAAACAACATCAGACGTTGTCTTAGGTGTGGATTAGATTATACGATTTAGGGATTAAATATTGGAGAAAGAATTTTTTTTTTTTGAAATTGCTAGTGTTGTTAGCACTCCCATGAAATAAAACGATGCTATGTTAACTCAAAACTTTTGTCACTTTCCTCGTGTTTTGGTTGAAGTTGATTTAGATGATATTGTGCATGAAATAAATTTAGTGTACATGGGTGGCTTTGCTTTCTTGGTTCCATTAACTTATGAAAAATTCCCTGCTTTTTGCACTTACTGTCGCGCAACCGGACGTGGACTTAGGGAATATAACAACAGAGTCGGATTGACTTATCCTAAATAGAATGTAGATAATGTTCCTAAAGATCCATAAGATAAGAAGGATGACGCAACTACATTTGTTATTGTGTAAGAAATATGTTGTTATGAATATTATTCTGGACTTTTCCAACAACTCTTTAGTTCCTTGGAGATTGAATATCCATTAGAAAAATTGTTTACACTATCTGAAGTCCATCCAGTTCATATTTTCTTACATTTACAGAGAAGGTAATGGTTGTGCAGATATTCTAGCAAAATGGGGAGCTACATCGAGTTCTCAACAATGATAGATTTCTCCACCTTTTATGATTCATAGAATTATTATTCTAAAGGTCATTGAATCCCTCAAACTGCTTTATAGTTTCATATTTCATTGATGATATTATTGAAATCAAACAGATGATATTATACACCTCGTATTGGACCAGATGATATTAGTCTTCTTGTACAGGGGAAAGAACATCAAAGTTCTGCTACTAGGATCCTACTAAATAAAAACCTCATTTTAAGGGTTATTTACTTATCAGGGTTATTGTTTAGGGATCCGACTATGGTGAGATCGGGTCATATATATAAAATATGAGTCCACTCTCATCTATTTGACATGTGTCCCCTATTAACTAATTTTTAAAAAGAAAAACTAGTTGTCTAATTTTGCTTAGATAATATTCATTTATTGTATTTGAATTAATCTTCATTTTCTCTATCGGCTAAATTCATTCATTTTTGATTTTTTTTTTTTTTTCATCTAAAAATTGGACGTTTTCTTCTTCTTTAGTTAATTTTATTTGGTAGAACACATATTTAAATTTTTTATTAAATCTAATTATTTTACATTTTTCAAAATATATTCCATAAATAAATCTACCTTTTTTTATCCAAGTTTTATGATTTTTTTACTGAAACCACAAATATAATAAAAACGTCAAAAACTAGATGATTACATGTTTTGTACAAAGATCCAACTAATCAAGGATAAACTGCATGAATGTTTCAAACAAAAAAAAAAACGCATAAAAAAATAAGGAAGATACCAATTTATTAAAATATAACGTAATATGATATGTATATCAAATTGGAAAGAAAAGAAATAAAATTTGAAGCTCCCTTACTACTCCAAAAAAAATAAAATGGAATCTTTCAAATATCTTTTGGATAAATTTAATAGGAAACTAGTCATCTGGAATAATAAGTTTTTAAATAAGCCTAGAAAAACTACTCTTGCGCGGACTGTATTAGGATCCCTAACAACCCATCAAATGTCAGTATTTCCTGCGCCAAGGAAATTGGCTGACAAACTTGATTCTATCTAAAGAAAATATTGGTGGCACGTGTCTGAAATCTTGGGACACATAGCTACCCCCAAAGCTCTCTGAGGTCTGAATATTAAGAAAATTATCTTTATTAAAGCTTGCTTGAGGACTCCTTGAAAATCCAGATGCTTTGTTGGTAAAAAATTTAAAGCACAAATATTTTCCTCATACTTACCCCATTAAGGATGAAATGAATAAAAATAGTTTTTGGATTGGAAAGAAGTATGTGTAGATCTTGAGATTGTGAAAACCAACTATAGTTGGAAGATTGGAGATGGCAAGAATATAAATATATGTAAGGACATTTGGGTTCCTTTTATGCATTTTGTTTCCTTCTAATTATTAGAGCATTGTTCGGTTGAACTCACAGAGCGTTGATATGTTAAGTTTGGCTGTCAAGTTTAGTTCCAAAACTTGAGTCGTTTGAGTAGATTACTAAAGTCAACTTCGTTGGCTTAGACTAGAAGCATAAAAATGTTTGAGACTTGATCTAGTTACTCGTGAAAACCTGAAGACGTATCGAAGACAAAACGAAGACATCATCCTTCAGTTCGAGGTTAGTAACTATAGACTTGACTTGTTCTATTTCTATCCATTGTTTGTACAAGTCTTTGTTCATTGTAAACATAGGTATCCAAGAGGATGACCAAATGTTGGTGTTCAAACCATCCCCAATAAACCAAGCTTTATGTAGTTCTATTGTTTCCAGAATTGCACTCCAATTACTTGAGCAATTTTATGGTTTTTTTACTCCCTAGAAATAAGCATCTCTTAAATATTTTGCGCTAAACAGACTACCTCATAAGAATGAAGTGTCTTGTAAGAATCTCTAAGAAAGTTTTGCCACCAGAGTTTTGTTTAAGTGCTCCAAAGACCTAAAATCTAGCCTCCTTTTTCTCTGCAAGTGATGAACCAGTTCCACCTGTTGTAGGTAGTTTCCTTTTCTCTCTGGAGTTATCCCACTATTCGGGGCTTTAAACCTCAAGTTGATCCAAATGGCCATTGTTCCTTTCAAAAAATGCATGACCTCATCATTCTCGGAGAGGGGAGGTGGAACACTACTCTCATCAACAACATTTTTCACCACTTAACTGCACATCAAATTTTAAACATTCAAATTTACAGAGACTCCACGACTGAGATATGGAGCCAATAGTCCTCATGGTAAATTCATAACCCAATCTTTCCGGAAACTCCTGACTGTTAATGCTGGTGCGTCCTCTCCGTCTAATGATATTTTATTTCCTTGAAAAAAATTCTTGCAGAAGAAACGATTGGCCCCTAAGATCCATTTATTCCTATGGAGAATTATTCATGATGGTATTGGGGTCCTCGACAAAATTGGAAACATAATTTTTGGTGTGCCCAAAGAATGTAGGTTCTGCAATGAAGATATTGGAACTATTTATTATGTTCTTCGAGGTGCCCCCTATCCGAAGCAGTTCTATTTGCTCCCCCCTTAAATTTGAGGATGACTAAATCCTAATTTGGATAATGTTATGAGCTACAGTGCAGACTGACTTTTAAAAAGAGATAACAATGATTTTTCTATTTGGGAGCTTGCCTCCTGTGGGCTATCTGGAAAGCCAGAAATGCTCTTATTTATGAGAATCACAAACCTTATATTAACAAAATTATAGAAAAGGGCTTGTTCTGGTTTAACAAGTACGATGATCATGAAGATGACCAACGCTAGGTATCCACCACTACTCACACCTCTCATGATGTTTCAAATCAGCACAATCAATGGCTTCTACCTCGTCAAAGTCAAGGTTGATGCCTCAGTCAAAGATCGTCATTCTGCTTGTGCTATAATTGCTTCTGGCTCAACAACTCTATATTAGGAGATGACTCTTCTATTGCAAAATATACCGTTGAGCATATTGTCCAACTATAGTCGACAACTTCTCATGCCTTTTCTATTCTGAACAGTTGTATGAGTTATGTGGTTATTTAGCTTGTTTCTATTTTTTTTCCCATTATTTTTCTATTAAAAAAAAATAAAAAAAATAAAACTTTCTTTTTTACACAAAAAAGAAAAAAAAAAAGAATAACAACATCACATTGACATTTAAGTTATCTTTGCTGTTCCTCTTACGGCAAAAATTTATGAGGAAAACCAACGTTCATTTCACTCCAACGAACAAAAATTTCAAATCATTTCCTACCATTTACCTAAATCTCAAACCTTTCACGTGATAAATTACGCATTTCAAAATTCGAATTTGACTTGATATATATTTCCCTTTTGTGTACCTTTAAAGCCATACACTATACGAATTAGGTGAAATACACTACCTAACATCATCATAAATAATACATTGTATTGAAATCTAGTGATAATCGATAGTTTTATATAGGGTTGTGCAAGTTAGTGATTCTCAAAAACATTCTTCACAATCGATAGTTATATTTAGACATAAACTACCGATTGTATTACTGGATGCAAATGTAGTGATAATCGGTAGTTTTGTTTAGGGTTAAACTTCCGATTGTGCTAGTTAGTGATCCTCAAAAACATCGATCACAATCGGTAGTTAGATTTAGATATAAACTACCGATTGTTTTATTGGATCCAATTTTAGTGATAATCGGTAGTTATATTTTTTATGTAACTACCGATTGTACGTTTGTCCGTAGACTTTTGTGTTCCATTTTTTTTTGTTAACAATCGGTAGATAATGTAGAGCCCGAGCTACCGATTGTGCGCAATCGGTAGTTGAGTAGTTTTTTTTACTACCGATTGCACACAATCGGTAGTTACGTTATTTTTTTGACTACCGATTGTTAACAATATGTTGAGTTCAATGTACTTTTTCTACCGATTATGTACTGAAATAATTTTTCTTTATCTTGTATTAAAGAAGGGAAAGGCGTTCTAAGCAAGGTCACGATAA
>JAJJMC010012129.1:4914264-4928112 GCA_023531435.1 Papaver californicum
ATGCGTCAACTAGGTTTTGTCCAAGAACAACCTTGGAGTCGTTTCAGTGGAAGGTTCGAGCTGGACGTGGAAAATTGTGTTTGTGGTAAGGACTCGATCACAATTGTTTACTCTGGTAACCCATCGGTTGAATATTGGGACAACAGGATGCAATCTATGATCAACCAGGGGAGACCTATCACCCGAGCTGATGAAGCAGATCCTGGCTATATGGTATGGTACCAGGAGCATTCTCATCTTCACGTGATCCGTGAAGATAAAGGAAAGAGCACCAGGGTGCCCGAATATAGGTGTATCATCAAAGACAAACCCTCGGGCTATGAAAGGCTGGTACGTAATGTTATTTCCTTTTGATTTTAGTATTACGGGTCAATATTATAGATAATAATCGTTTGATTGTTATTGCCTAAAAATAGAAAAAAAAGGTTTGCATTTTTGTCGAACAAGATAGCTGGGTGCATCAATGCAGGAGTGCCTCCAACGAGTGAGCATAAAGACCTCATTGACAACATCGATAGTGAAGACTATGCTATCAAGTTTGGAGAGAAATCTACAAATCGGTCGAAGAGGCTAACATCAAAGCACAGTAAAAGATCTCGTGGATCAACGAGTCCTGCTCCTGAAGCAAATGTCCCTGAAGCCAATGCCCCTGTTGTTTGTGATCCTCGTACCAAAACCAAAAGAGTTAGAAAATAGATTGTGGTTGTTAACTTGATGGATATTACTATAGAGTTTAACATCACTGGTTTTAATATATAACATCTGAAAGGATTTTATGTTCTTTTTTTGAGTTATCAATTGATTTGCAATCGATTTATTTTTAACAAGTTATTTTCTTCAAATTTTACATTATAATCGGTAGTTAACGGGTTTGAACAAACTACCGATTGTTTATATTCAGCAACAATCGGTAGATAACAAACTACTGATAGTGTAAGCGTAATAAAATCGGTAGTTAAATATCTAACGATTGCATTTACCCCAGGAACTATCTGTTCCTAGCCACTTTTTGTATGATAATCGGTAGTTTAAGAATTTCTTAAACTATTGATTGTGGTTGTACAAAATGTTGAATTCTTTTTAAAAAAAATCGATTTCCAATTTGGGGCTACCGATTGTGGTTGTACAAAATGTTGAATTTTTTTAAAAAAATTCGATTTCCAATTTGGGCTACCTATTATAATCGGTAGTTTAAGAATTTCTTAAACTACCGATTGTGGTTGTACAAAATGTTGAAATTAAAAAAAAAATCGAATTCCAATTTGGGGCTACTTATCATAATCGGTAGTTTAAGAATTTCTTAAACTACCGATTGTGGTTGTACAAAATGTTCAAATTTTTTTAAAAAAATCGATTTCCAATTTGGGGCTACCTATTATAATCGGTAGTTTAAGAATTTCTTGAACTACCGATTGTGGTTGTAGAAAATGTTCAAATATTTAAAAAAAAATTTGAATTCCAATTTGGGGATACTTATTATAATCGGTAGTTTAAGAATTTCTTAAACTACCGATTGTGGTTGTACAAAATGTTGAAAGTTTTTTAAAAAAATCGAACCCAATTTGGGGCTACTTATCATAATCGGTAGTTTAAGAATTTCTTAAACTACCGATTGTGTTTTTAGAAAATGTTCAAATTTTTTTAAAAAAATCGATTTCCAATTTGGGGCTACCTATTATAATCGGTAGTTTAAGAAATTTCTTTAACTACCGATTGTGGTTGTAGAAACTGTTCAATTTTTTTTAAAAAAATGGAATTCCAATTTGGGGCTACTTATTATAATCGGTAGTTTAAGAATTTCTTAAACTACCGCTTGTGGTTGTACAAAATGTTGAATTTTTTTTAAAAAAATCGAATTTCAATTTGGGGCTACTTATCATAATCGGTAGTTTAAGAATTTCTTAAACTACCGATTGTGTTTGTAGAAAATGTTCAAATTTAAAAAAAAAAAATCGATTTCCAATTTGGGGCTACCTATTATAATCGGTAGTTTCAGAATTTCTTAAACTACCGATTGTGGTTGTAGAAAATGTTCAAATTTTTTTAAAAAAATCGAATTCCAATTTGGGACTACTGGTAGTTTAAGAATTTCTTAAACTACCGATTGTGCTTGTAGAAAATGTTGAAATTTTTTAAAAAAATTCGAATTCCAATTTGGGGCTACTTATTATAATCGGTAGTTTAAGAAATTCTTAAACTACCGATTGTGCTTGTACAAAATGTTCAAATTTTTTAAAAAAAATCGAATTCCATTTTTTGTTACCGTTTTGTTACCGTTCTGATTTTTTACCGTTGATCAACGGCTATAATTTGTATTCTGATACACCTATAAATAAATGAATATATATCTCTCATTCCCATTTCAAATCCACAGCTTTTACATTTCATAGAAAATTTATAATCTGTCGTTTTCATAATTATGACTTACGAAAATTTTAGGCTTAATGCAGAGAATTTTACCGTAGAGGAAGATTTATCCCTATGTCGAAACATAGTATTACATTATCCAACAAGGGGTCATGAACGTCGGATGAATGGTTCAATGAGCATGGAATGGTTAGAACATATTCATGCTAACTTTTGTAATCAAACTGGTAACCCCAATAACCGGAACAGAGCAGGCCTTTTTTGTCAATACATGGAAATAACAAGGGTAGTACTAGAATTTTCTACTTTAACCGCTAAGGTGAATGAAAGAAGAATTAGGAATGAAACTGATGATGAAGTTGTTGCCAGATCTCTGGAGGAATGCAGAAGATGGAAAGGTTCAGATTTCAGGTACCAACCTCATTTCGAGATCCTAAGGGTGATGGAAGAATACAACCCTTTTGTGTTGATTATTCTCCGAAGATGTGAAGAACGTCGTCCCGGGCGTCATACGACCCGTTGAAGTGATTCAATGAAATGATTTATTATCTTTTAAAAAAAAATCGAATTCCAATTTGGGGCTACTTATTAGAATCGGTAGTTTAAAAATTTCATTATCTACCGATTAACATAATCGGTAGATAATAATGTACCCCAAACTTCCGATTGTTAATATTAGTTCGAACTTAGTGTACATATTTTCTGTACACTCTTGCTACACCAGGCCTCAACGGATTTAAAAAAAAAAAGAATCGTTAAGACTTTAATCTATATAAGGAAGGTGACATCTTCTCATTTATGCACCTCCAATACATTTTAACTCTCCAACTTCAAAGAAATAACCGTATAGATTAATGGCTCAACCTATTCTCAACTAAAACATCCACCTTTTCCATCTCTTTTCCTCTACTGATTCTTCTACTCCCTTTACTCTCATTCTCCATTGAAAATGTCTCCAAAATATTTACCTAAACAATCAAAGAAGGGAAAGGAAAAGATGGTGATAGAGGAGTTCAAAACCATTGAAATCAATTCGTTAACCGATTCCGAGGCAGATATCTATGTTTTGGATCTCGACTCTTTTTAAAGGAAAAAGACTTGTCAGGCATAAATCCATACTACAATGAAGCTGGAGAGTACATAGGTCCACTTCAGGCTGATCCTAAGGGGAACGACAAGAAGAAGAAGAAGCGGGTTGAAACTAGGACCAAGTCGAGAGTAACAAGGAGTGGAAGAATTTCATGAGATCAATGAGATTGATCACTTTCAATTTCTATAATGTGTTTTGTTTCGTTTTTTTCGGATGTTTTTAGTTTTTTTGAACAAGTTTAATGAACAATATGTAGTAAGTTTATTTGAACAAGTTTTTCTCCGGATGTTGAAATAGTATTACGAAGTTAGATGTTAAGTAAAATCGGCATAATCGGTAGATAATAATGTTTCTAAACTACCGATTACATACAATCGGTAGTTATTAAATTCACGTGCTATCGATTATCCATAATCGGTAGTTATTTATGTTCACTAACTACCGATTGTGGCAAGAAAACTTCTGGGCAACAAAACCATTTTAATCGGTAAATAAAATTGATCTTTAAACTACCGATTACAAAGTTTAAAATTTTAAAGTTTAATTGATTATATGTTTACAATCGGTAGATATAAATTTTCAATGCCTACCGATTGAGAAAGATGAAGAGTTAAAAATTTTGGAAGGTTTTGAGAAATTCAATTTGGGGCGACACCTATAATCGGTAGTTTAAGTACTCCATTAAACTACCGATTGTACAATCAGTAGGAACAAAAATCACGAGTCTACCGATTGTACAAAACTATAACTCGGAAAATCAATCTGAAACACTCTTGATTTCTATTCCAAAACTAACTCAAATAATTTTCTAACACTAACTATAACCAAATTAATTAACTAATTAATCAAAATTAACACTAATTAAGCAAGGGTAGATTAGTCATTATAGAATTTATATGGATAAGGGATGTATTGAGATTACTTCAAAATGACCTTATTTTGTTTTATTAGTCGCCCCTAATTAAGTTTGGGTCGCCCTCAAATTCACAAAGATATATAACATATAAATTTTTTATTTTTTAGTCCAATGGTTGTAGCCTAGTTTAATAACCCATAGGTCATGAGTTTAATGTTGGAGAAAATGAGTTTTAAACTAAATGGTTTTGGTCTTGGATGCTCACTCATTTCTTTGAGTGAATGAAACTCTTTAATTTATCCCACATTGGGTATTCTAGAGAAGGATGTCCACTTATGGTGGAATGGGATGGGCAAACAATACATGGGCTAAAACTTATGTAATGGGCTAACCTATGTATTGGGCCTACGAATTAGACATCATCCATGATCCATTATTTTACAAGAAATCCTAATCTCTAAAGGTTTCCAAAACCCTAATCTTTTCTCTATAAATATAAAACGGTTTTCAGATTTAAAAAAGGATCCAAAAACGTTTTTAATTGATTAATTCCTTTTCTTCTCTGTTGCTAAGTTCAAGAGTGGGTAGTTTGTGTTGTGCTAATACAAGCTATATCGGGCAGTCTTATCCTGGACACATCTTCGCACGTTGGGGTTTAGCATTACTCTTCTCGAGTATACTCGCGAACTAATGTGTTAAGGACAACTTGTTGAACCTGTGATTCTGCCCTCGTAGTTGTCCGTGGTAGAGTTGTTTTAAATTCAATTCTTTTTATATATATTATTCTGATACATCTAACGTTGTTGTTCATTGTTGCAAGATTCCAACATTTAATTCCTCCGCCCTCGCTGTTTTTTAAAAGTCTAATAAAAGAAGGTTTCAATAGTTCGCGATACGTATGCGTTTTGATGCTAGGTACCCACCCACACAATTAGCTCTTCCTTATTTGCGTGGAGCCTAGCTAGCACAGGATATATGACGTTTTGAGTCAATTCTATTAGCTAAGTCGGATATAAAAAGAAAAAATAAACGATCTGACTCGGGTCAAGTCAGATGCCGGGTCAGGCCTTAAATCAAATCCAAATAAACACCCGAATCAGATCAGGATGTTATTAGATTTAGGAGTCCTGGCCAAGTGGGCATACCTTCGTTATCAAGTTTTAAGTTTTCTGGCTTTTAACCCTCATCCGTACCTTAAGCATAAAGTGTTGTTAGGGTTCTGCTTAGGTTTCACAAACACTTGAAGAAAAAACTTCACCATTGATACTGTTGCTAGCTCAACGTGTTAGTTATAATGGCAGTGCAAGCTGGTATGGGCATGAGTAGGATTTTGATTATGCTTGGAACAGGTGACGTCTTTGATATTTTTTCTTTTTTTCTTTTTTCCGTTTGCTGTTGTTGTGATTTCCGAGTAAGTTTTATTGTTTCTGTTCAGGGTATACTGGTACAATCTTGGTCCAGAATGGACAATTATCTCAAATACTGGGATCACTTCAGGTCTAATATATATGACTCTTTTTATCAACTGTTTATTATAGTATTTGCTTATATCATCAATTTTTTTAGTTTAACTATCTCGTTTATACAGTCATACGTGAGGAGATTGGAAGGGGGTTCAGATGATACTGATCTTTCATCGCAGGTTAGAGTTGTTTCGATTGTTTTGGATTCTCTTTGTGTTAATATGAAATACCACAAACAAAAGAGTTACACTATATTTACGATGACATGAATTCTGTTTAATTTTGCATGAGGAAGCAGATCTTAAGTTAGATGAGTCTGTTAGACTGTGATATATAGGAGAATTATCTTTTATGCTAAATCGAGGTTATCTCGTTATGTGGTTGCACCAAGAAAACTTATGACTTTTTGGTGTGTGCCCTGATTTGATTTTGTGTAGGTCCATCAAATAACAGCTGAGCTGCGACAAATGCTAACACTACCACCAAGAGTAACTGTGCTAAATGGTTCTAATGGTATTTTCTTTGCTTGCCAAAATTATTAATTGCTTGAAGAATTTGTTTATCTGTAAACCTAAATTTAATTATTTTATCAACATATAAAGATATGAGAATGATATGCTCATTGATCCACTGATGACTTGGTTTTGGGTGTTCTGATATGCTTTTCTAGGAAATTCAACTACACTTGCAGTGCAAATTGCAACTACGGGAGCATTGGTCTACGGATATATGTGGTGGAAGGTATAGATTTTCAGATTTTTGGTCTCATATTTTTTTTCCTTATCGTAGATTTATTTCCATTACTTATATGTATCTTAGAATTAACATTTAAGATTCATGTTTTGCACTCTTGATGATCACACATTCTTTTTCTATTTGCCTAACTCTTGGTCTGTTTTCTTTGTGTTTATGCAAACAAGTTATAGTTCTTGAGCGTTGGAACGATGTGGTTAGTTTGTACAATCGAAGGTCTAATGCGTTTGTTTTCTGTTAAATTTGCTAGGGTATTTCATTTTCAGATATGGCACACGTTACCAAGGAAAGCATGGCGAGTGCTGTTTCAAGTTTGACAGAGAATCTGGAGCAAATAAAATCTGGTCTAAATGTGAGTCTAATCTGACTTGTGTTCTGCATTTTCTATTCCAGGTACTTCATGCAAGAATGTATACCTAGCTTTATATTTTAGCTACCACATCAGATAGCCGTAGAGCTTCACCGGAAGATTTTCAATTCTTTCTTTCTGTTTATACAAAGTATTTGAACTGTATATTGATTTTGTTAACAAAAAGGTTGATAGTCTTTTCCACCAATATTGAATTTTGTTTTTGTCAGGCGACAAAGAAACAACTTTTCAACCGATTAACAGGTATCGAAGGGAAGTTAGATGAAAATAACAGTTCGACACAAGATATTAAAAAAGAGGTAAAACCAAGTAATTGAGATTTCTCTAGTCCATTGATTGTTTCTATCATCTTTGAAAAGTTTCTCCGAAAATAGACTAAATTTGTTACTTAACATTTAACAACTTAAACACATCCAACTAATAACTTTTCTTCCAAACTTTGAACCTTGTTATATAGGTTACTGAACTGCGCGAGGATTTCTTGATTCCGATGGATGACAAATTGAATGATATATACACAGTTGTTTCTGACATGGTGAGTCTTAATGATATTCATCGACTTTATTTCGAAGTACAGGCTAACCTCATCAGTTCAATACAACGGGTATTAGATGTTTTATTATACCATACTATAACTTGTGGTAATTTCTTTTTTCAGGATAGAAAAATTGATGTCATGGATAGCAAGTCGGTTAGTGTTGGATTCGACTTCTGTCCATTGTGCTTGTATTTTCTACAATGTTTTTCTTTTTCTTTTATACTTCTTCCAGTCCAATAGAATAACTGACATGAGTATGTTAACAGGATATCCAACATGCTGGAATCAAGTACCTTTGCGATGTTTTAAATCAATGTAGGATAGAGACGACTAAACCGTTGCAGGTTCGTTTGTAAATATACTTTATAGTCACCATCTAAGTTTTATTTTTAGTGGTTGATTTGATCTTTGACGTCTACTGACATGTTATTATACCAGTTATAGAAATAGATATTGATTTGTGGAGTTACATATTCTTCTTACAGGCTATTGAATATAGATCACAGCGCAAGTTCACTCACAACACCACTAATGGTCTTTTGACAATAATGGAGTTGCCTGAAGAGCCTAAGCAGGTTCGAATTTTATATTTATTTAGTGTTTTTTTTTTTTTTATGTTGAGAATTTTATTGTAAGATGACATGGAAGTTATTTTTGAACCCTGTTTTTTGAAAATTATGATGGGTGCAGGGCAGCAAGGTGAAACCCTTGATCTCATCAGCATTTTCAACAAGAAATACATATGCGGGGATTTCTATTGTTTTATAGTTTCTTGGTCTTTGTTTTGAAGAAGATGAGTTTATCATAACATATCTGCAGAGGCTTTATTCATCACAACTAAGAAGTAGGCAGTCAATGTACAGATCATATAATCTTTTCAGGTGCTATCTCAGCACCTCTTGAAATAAATTTTATGTTTTCCAGACAAAAAGAAAAGCATATATATATGGAAGAAGGTTTGGTTTGTGATTTTGTTATGCATTTCTGATTCCGTATCACTGTAACAAAAATCACCTCAAATACAAATATGTTTTACTAGCTAGTGGTTTGCAGCATTACCAGAAAACTTAAACGAGAAATGGAGCTACTTGACATCCCAAAATTTAGTTAGATGGAGAACGAAAAAATGGTTCAACCTCAATGCGCTTTCCATGAGGAAAGAAACATGGACATCAGGGAATGAAAAGTCATTATAAATGCAATCAAGGAAAAACATTCTACCCAGCAATGACTAGATAATTAGGAATCTGTGATTCAAATACCTGAGGGGAGCTTCCTAGTGATAATTAGGAATCTGTGAGATATCCCTGCATGAAAGTTTCCAGCTGAAGAATTTACCCTCTAGTTTAATACCTAAATTATGCAACCAGAGAGACATGGTCTTATAGATATGTGCAATAAAACTGAGCCTCCATCGTTAATTCACTGAAATTTATGCACACAGATGATAGTACTGCTTTCTTGACAAAAATAAGATTGATGACGACAGAGGAGAAATAGACTGGCCCTAAATATTCACTCATAAGATCTAAATTTGTCCTACAATTCTATCTGATAGAAGTTGATTCTATGATTTCAAGAGATGTACTGAGTCCTGCATTTAGTCCTGCATTTATTACACCCATCTGTTGCTCTTTGCTCATAAAATTGAACACTACAATCTCTGATAAGAAAACTTAAATTACAATAGAATTGGGGCAGTTGGCGACCTTTCTTACTGCACCTGGCTGCTCACACAATACCCAGTACTCAGGTAAGCATGAGTGCTCTCTCCCAACACAAGCATAATAGCTTCTAGAACTGTGTGTTATTAAAGCATCCATCTGCAGAAATAAATGGTTGACCTCGAGTAAACAATACGAGCTGGAAATTCTGAAATTAAAACTTATGTTCAAACAAGCCTTCTCAACGTGATAACTTAAACATATTCTAGCATACAAAACTATTGAGGTTGGGAACAATCTCATAGGCAATAGATGCTAATTTAAGACTCAAACCTAAGATGATTTGAATTAACGCTGTTGGGATTTTTCAGTGTTAGTAATGAAAGCGATCATATTTAGGGCCAGTTACCAAAAAATACTAAAACTGTGAGTATGCAAACCTTTGAAGATTGTAGTGGAGAAACAACATTATGTGCTGCAGAAACCTTCTTCGTGGACATATCAGGAAGAGCTGGAAATGTAGATACCCTAGGTGATCCAGGACATTGAGCTGCTCAGCAAAAATGACATGGAGACAGTTGGGCAAAAAATTTCCATTAGAATAGAAAATCTGATTGACTTAGTCGGGGTCTAGCTAGACAAACTAACACAGCAGACTTGACCTAATCCGTGGACAGAGTTTTTTTAAGTACCATAAAGCAAATGTAGGACCAACAAAAAGCAGATTAATGGAGGATGATGTCCATTCTAATTCTCTGCAATTACTCAAAAGGTGACATTGGAAACAAGACCTCCCAGGTGTCTAAAGTCTAATTAATTAATGATGAGGTTCTTACATGCACTGATAATGAAAACAGCAAACAACCTCCACACATCTTTACACATAGTAGTACCTTCCTAAAGATAACATTGATCCCTGTCTCTGCATACGTTTCGCCCCACTTCCTGGGTTTGGTCTGTTTGGGCTGCAACTGAGTACCCATATGCGAAAGATATCAGACGAGGACTAAGAAGGCAGTAAGACTGTGCACATAAATGTAAAACATCAATAGAATCATGCCAAACAAATTCTTACCTAGCAAAAGCAGACTGCATAAACCGGTGATGGTGGCAACTTCGATTTTAGACTATTAACCAACAAACAATCGTTCACTGGCGATGTAAAGGAGTTATGCTCAACTGGTATATTTCGAGACTCACCACACACTCTCTTTGGGGACATCATCCCTCCGTTCTGACCTGCAAGATGGTTGCAAACAGAATCTTACATATTTGGATGGAAAAGACAATATCCAAGATCATACATGACCTGGCACCACCCTCAAACTAAAGATAAATCTTAGGTAAGGTCAAACATCTACAAAGCACAAAGTAGAGGGCGGACAAATATAATACTCATCATCATGTATATGATCTTGAAATTAGGCAACTTCAACAAAATAAGTTAGTAATTACCTGTTGCAGTTTCATGCTTGCAACAAGTAAAGAGTTGTATATTGAGGAGCCTTTTTACCATACCATGCTCTCCAACAACCCGCTCCTCCAAAGAAATTAGATGTCGCCTCAACTCACTCGGAAGAGATTCTTCATGCCTAATGAACCTTTCTATCACTTTTCCCAAATCAAAAGCTGTGATGCCAGTTCGCTCCAATACCGCAGGGAACAACATCGTAACTGTCTTATGGGTGACCAAAACCAATTCAGCAGAACAAGCAAGAATGCATCGGTGAAACACTGAAACCTCTCATTGGTTAATAAAGACGTCAAGTTACTACCATGCAATATTAGAGATTCTGCTCTGCAAATAGCTTCCAGAACCCTATGTAGATTGTCATCTGGCAAACCCAGCACAGATAACAGAAACAGTCCAGAAGAAAACCATGTGACCTATACATCAAGATCTTGAGTCATCTGAAATTTCTTCCCACAAAGATTCTATTAGCCTCAGAAGATAGAGCTTACTTTGCATACCATCACAATCATCAAATGTCAAAACCATTGTGGCTCCACTATCAGTTCACAAACATTCTTAGTCCTTGAACAAACTCCAAGATGCATCTCACTATTCTGAGAACCTCTATAAAGATTTGCTATTATAGCGACTTGATCAGAGACACACACGCGCTTTAAACCATGATGTGTCCATCATTTCTGTTAAACAACCCTTCAAATAAACAAGTAAATGGTCAGCGGTCAGCCATTCTATCTGAACTAAACCAGCGCTGTTATATAATAGTTTCTTCTCCAAGATGTTCATTACAGTTTTAAGCAAATCACAACAGCAAAATTAGAGGAATTACAGTTAT
Organism: Papaver californicum; assembly: GCA_023531435.1. Classification (NCBI taxonomy): domain Eukaryota; kingdom Viridiplantae; phylum Streptophyta; class Magnoliopsida; order Ranunculales; family Papaveraceae; genus Papaver; species Papaver californicum. The sequence goes on from JAJJMC010012129.1 coordinate 4,925,672, forward strand.
TAGGCATTACAAATTCACTAGGTTGAGCACTTTGAGAATACCGCAATGGGTCATGTGTTCCTACATGTTCTAATAGAAGGTTTTCCTATTCGTCTTGACCACTTCAATACACTATCTTCATCATCAATATACTATAAGAAATTCACAAACCCAAAACCCTAAATCCCACAGAGTTAACTTAAATATTCATCTAACCACGCAGTAGACAGTCAATAAAGTTGGACAGATGAAAAGAAAAATCTCCAAGATAGAACCATACCTTAAAAAGCTGGAGCTCAGACTTCCATTTTGATTAGTAAACTAAAGAAAGAAGAGTAGTCATGAATAAATTGACAGGGACTTTCTCAATGTCATGAGAAACAGCATAAATGAATCATGAACCATTTATTGTTAACCCCCCATTTTGATTCAAAAGGAAACTAGAAACTCCAGAGAGGGGGGAATGAATCATTATTATTTATCAGGATGTGACTGATGATGCAATCTGTCTTGGGTGCCGCTGTCTGTAGGGGGCACTGAATTTCCGTCAAGAGGATCCACACTTGATCTGTCTGCTTATTATGGACAAGGAGAGAGTATATACATTGCACGTGTGCAAGCGATGGTTTTTCACTTTATCCTCAAAGTTTATTGAAGTTTTGGTGAAAAATGGTATGTAGATAGCATTGAGAAATAAATATATTTAAAAATAAAAAATTTGATCTTCTTGTTTATACTTGTTGCATAGATAATTTGAAGGGTTTTTCGAATATATAAAATTTACCAAAATCCGATATACAGTTTGAAAGATATGATATTTTTAAGTTTCATCTTGATTATTATAAAAATAACATTTTTTGTAATTACATAAAAATTAATCTAACGACTGATTTTAAGGAAATCCAATGAATGTAGTCAATAGTTCACACGGAAAAATTAGTCTTCTAGCCCAATTTTAAACTAGGAAAATCTAATGATTGAATTTTATAAGAAAAAAAAATTAACTAGTTTTTTGATTTTGTGTTGTTCTGGTTAAAAGGGGAGAGATTTAAAGAGGACGCTGAACTATGGATTTTATGGAGGAGAATCCAGGTAATAGTAATAGTAATGGCATCAATACACTCCTTTTCCCCTTGGTATAGCCGTTTTTCCCAAATAATTATCTAGAACTTATCTTTTACAGTTTTCTTCATCTCAGAATCTTGATCTACTCGTGAATTTCAGATTTTTCGAGTAGATTTGAGTTTTTGTAATTAGTAGATTTGGATTTCAATAAAACAAATTGTTGTTCCAACAATTTTAGGTTATTATTTGTTTTTCTTATCGAGTCTGATGGCCTATAAATATGGCTGCACAGAAAACCGAAGAATCGTGTAAACCGGGACGAACCGTACCACGAATAGACCGAACCGAAAATCTAATGGTAATCAACGGTTTTTGATTAAAGAAAACCGGTTGAACCCGGTTCGGTTTTGGTTCACTCCTAAAACTGAACTGAAACTATCGGTTTAAACCGATTATTAGGATCTGAGTAAATTTAAGACCGTATGATCTGAGTAAATAACCTACCTAACCTAATTCTTCCTCCCTGGCTCCCTCATTTCCAATCTTCTTTGTTTTTTCTCGGCGGCAGAGGCAAAGGAGAAAAAATCAGTGATTCAGTGAACCACAGTCCATCACTCTACCGTCCACCACGATCATCATCATCATCATCTTCTTCTTCTTTCTTATCAAGTTTAACAAGTTCTAACTTCTAAGAACAATCACCACCACACCAATGGAACCCTAGAAGCTATAGCAGAAAAAATCATTGAGTATTGTTAACTCAATAGGTACGGCGTATCATTATCCCTATTTTTATTGTTCTTTGATTAGGAATTTATAATATTATGTGTTAGAATGTTATAAATGTGAAAATTAAGGTTTTATAAAATTAAAAATAATTGAGGGTTTTTGAAAATTATGGCTAGTTAGTTTAATTTAGTTACTAATATAAATTGGGTAAAGGTTATTTTTGATTTTTTTTTTGTATAAAAGATAGAAATGAGCAAGGAAAGATAGCCATGAACTTTCTCTGACATTTTTGCTCTTTTTGACTTGAATATTTCCTAACCAGGTCCCGCCATCCTAGAGCTCCATCAGTTTTCAACTGTGTAAGGACACTAAATTTAATCTTAAAACATTATTGTTTTATTTTTATGTAAATCGGATATTGTTGGGAGGAACTAATAGTAGCTTGAAATCACAAAAAATAATGTTCTAGGAGTAAATTTAGATCGGAATGTCAAAGTTGCTGCACTGCTTGACTGCACCTGTGAATTTGTATTGCATCGTGCATAATAAGAATGCCCATATTAATATGAGTTGATTCGATTAGTCAATTACAACAATTTGATTGATAGCACTCACTCATATTAACTGATGCATGCCTCATACAAGCATGCTCAATATTCCTGTCAGAT
>JAJJMC010012129.1:4928122-4957369 GCA_023531435.1 Papaver californicum
ATGTAACTGATGCATGCCTCATACAAGCATGCTCAATATTCCTGTCATATGAATGCGCTGCATTTCTCAACCTTAGTATGTAACTGATGCATGCTCAAGGAGGCTTTGTGTATTGATCTGAAGTATTTTAGTTTTCTTGAGCAACTTCTCTTGTTGATCCCTGCAGTATGTAACTGATGCATGCCTGATACAAGCGTGTATATGGCCTACCTATTTATATAAATAAAGTGAAATTTCTTTAATGTTTGGTTAGTTGGAACGTGGGTGTTAAGGTAGATGTGAACATAGATAAATTATGACCATGCTAAAATGCATGTCAGCATTTGCCTTATCCCAGTGGCATATGTCCTGCTAGTTTGTGTTATTGATTTTATGTTATGTTGATTTATGTTGCCAAACATTCACTACAGTGGCCAATGTACTTTAATTTTTTATGATTTCTGTTGCCAAACATTCACTCCAAGTACAACAACATTGTTCTCTTTTTATTGGATGGGTTTCGTCGAGAAATACTCAGCTTTTAGTCTCCCATTCTTGCAGATTGCTGCTGGTTTGAGGATTGAGATCAACAGGGCTCTTGCTTGCTTGCGTGAATTTCTTCAGGACATGATTTGAAGAAGTTTCTTGCAGTGAGTGCAATCACTGTTTTTACTTGTTTACTTGTTAACCTTGTCTGTATAGTTTTATAGGCATCTCTGTGACTCTGTCTATTGATCTCAACACCTTTTTACTAGTTTTGACGGACTATCATCCGGTTGATATTGAATATGTGAACTTTTTTAAATTACTGTGTTCTTTTGGGACCAAACTTAGTTGAATTATCATGTGTATTGACTATTGTAGTAGTCATGAAGATTGTATCTAGAAGTTTGTTAAGTTTATTAAATTTGTTAAATTTGGAAACTTCCGGTTTACCAAAACCGACCGGTTTAAAACCGAAACCGAGTCGGTATGAAACCGAACCGAACCGAATTTCTTAATAGTAACATTCGATTTTAAAATCAGAAAACCGAAGTATTCGGTTTCGGTACTGGTTAGCTCAATAACCGAAACGAACCGTACCATGTGCAGCCCTACCTATCAATGCTATCTAGACTTGTTTCGCATAGCCGTAATAGCATTTATGCAGTGGAGTTGTATAATTATCAAGCATAATATGGAGGAGACGATCTATTTCGGCTAAGAAGAATAAGACATATATTGATCGTGGAGATATCAATTTTGGCATACTCTTATCTTTTTGGAAGTCTCTTACATTAATAATGATGATGATCAAGAAACGATTGGTCAAGTAAAAAAATGGTTTGAAACCATTAAGAGGATGTCAGTCTCTCCAACGGGTTGTAAAACTTTGGTGCAATTTTTTATTTTCGTTTCTTCATTTTACGAAATTTGTAAATTTAGTCTTGGTTGTTTTTCTCCTGTAATTGATCATAATGCAAACAAAATATCGCACGAATGAAATTACGAGGTGTTACCTCTTCAATCAAATAAAAAATAAAAAAAATAGTAAGGGTTGTTTGTCCGGTAGTACCCAGATTTCACTATAACCTTATTTTGGTACCCAATTAAGGATCATGTTCATTTTGAAAAATCTAAGAATTGGTGCAACTATTTAGCCACATGTCTTTAGGCTTTTCACTAAATTCGTTTCATTTGGGTTACCAACTTCACTATCACTTACCAACTTCACCATCACTTACCAACTTCACTATCACTGTTTTATATTGATATGACACCTTTTTCACAGTGAAAAAATAGAATCAGTTCACATTTACATCAACAAGAAACATATGTCTTTTAAAAAGAAAATGTTTGTTTAGGTAAGGACTCTTCAAGGAAAATCTATATCAGTGATTCTACACATAACATGTAGAAGCCTATGAAATATGCCGAGCGGAAAATCAAGGGCAGATTTCCAGTGATTCCAGCATTTGGATTGGGAATGGGTAAAGTGGGTCCCATTCTCTCTCTCACATGGTATTTGTTTCAGGAATTTCTCCCGGTAAACCTATCATTTTCCTTTATATACTGATGGTAATTGAAATAGATCAGTCAATGCAAGATGTAGTGAAAGTGATAACAAAAGTCAAGCACCTTTGTTCATGCTATCAGGAATTCTAAGTTCCATAATAACAGGTTGGTGAAAAGATGGAAACATGAATGAATTTAGTATTTAATCAAAGTAATTCGGTAAAAATAATTTTGGAAATTTTAGATGTTATGTTTTTTTTAGTATTTGAGATTCCAATAACAACTTGCAGTGACATATCCTCCATTTTATGTTTTAGTATGGTAACACAGCTTTGAGGAATTTAAGAAAATGATCAATTATTAAAAGAATAAAATAAATTAAGAAATAAGTTTTGCTAAAAAAGTGATAAGAGAAAGATAAAAATTGTATATGGTGGAAAAAAAAGAAAAAAAAAGGTAAAAGTAAATGAAAGACAACAGAGATCGTGCCTAAAAGAAAGGGAATTATTCAATTATATACCAACTTATTAATAAGATGATTCATCCATCTAACCTAGTTACATTGAAATATTTTCAATTTGCTTCACCGTCCATAGATAACGACGAATAAATGTTAAGTTATGGGGCCAAACTTAGATATAAGGAGTTTGTCCAGCTGGTCGTACATGTGTAAGGGAAATACTTACCTTTTTATCTTTATTTTTTTCCCACTCGATAATTTTTTTTTTGGGATTTAGATTTCATCGTAGTTAGAGAAAATAGCGGGAGAGTGGTAAGGGTTACAGAAGATTTAAGGTATTAATATATGATATATCCCAAACCACTTTAAATATGTACCTTTGTCAAGAGATTTCCCTCCAGAAATTTGTTAGGTTTTAATCAGCAATTTGTTTCTTTATCAGTTGTATATAAAGAACCAAGGATCTTAGTTGTTTTTTTTTATCCTTGAACTAGTTGATAGAGTGCAATTTCTAGGAAAAACATAAGTAATTTCAAGCGAATAATTTATGTATTTTGAAAAAATGGGGAAGAAAATAATGGTTGATGAAGAATTAATGAACAAGAAGACAATTGAAACTTCTGAAAGGTATAGTTTTACGAAATTTAACGTTGTTTCTCTTCTTTGTTGTTCTAGATACTTGATTTTTATACTTATTTGGATTTTTACGTGAATTTAGATTTGAGTTTTTCAATTTGGGGAATTTTTATTCGACTTTAAATTAGGTTTTTCCCATTTGGGGCTTTTCAAGTTAGGGGTTTTAAATTGATTATTAAATTTAGGATTTCGATCGAAGGTTTTCTTTTCTGTTGGGTTTTGAAATTAGGTTTTAAATTTTAGGTTTTTATGGATAATATGTTCTCAAATATGGTAGTATGTTGGTGATAACATCATATCTTTTAGTGATAAAAATATGTTAATGAATGGAGCTCTAAGTTTATTACTCAGTTTATGACTTATTATTAAGTGTATCACAGATGTTCGATAGTTTGCTTATGGTTCATATATTTTATTTTCATTACTTGGCTAGCCACTTACTACAAGTTCTTATTATCATGTGTTTTAACTTTGTTCAAACTTGAAACTTCATACACAAATACGGTGCTTACATGCTACAATGTTGGAACCCTTTTAATATTAACATACCATACATAAATTACGATCAGTGAAACGTACGCAGTATATCTTATTACTAATCTAATAAGATCAACTTGATTACTATCTTTGTGTTTTTAATATGATCAAGTAATAATTTTTTTGATGCTAGATAGTCATACACACACAAAATTTTATGTTCATTTATAATTTACGTTTCCGAGTTGTGTTAGTGTGATATGTGAGCGTTAATATAATCATAATTATTAAAATATGCCTTATGTGTAAAAAATATAATGTATTAGAAATTACATTTGATGAACACTTTCAGTTCCATTGATTTTCCATATAAGTTTCGAAGCCCAATTGTTGACCATGGGTTTCAATCACTTAGCAATAGCAATAACCCAATTTTTGGGTCATCCTTTTTAAAGTTAATAGTGAAAAGGAGGGTAAAAAACTTATCTTTCCCCTCAAGGAGAGAAATTACATGGTGTGAGTAAGATTAGTAGCAACTTTGTTGAAAATTTTCAACTCCATATTGTTTTCCTTCGGAACTTTTTCTAGACTTTTAGTTTTACCCTCTTGAACAAAGGAAATTTTTTTGTTGTGTTGGTGGTATATGTGGGAAGCAACGACGCCTGCAATTCCTGTTATGCCACCTCCAAAAACAATTAATTTTAAAATCGTTCCATAATGTGAATTAGATCTATTCAATTCCTCCTCGATGGCTTCAAGTATTTCTTTTGTGACATCTTAATTGATTAACAAATTAATATTCAATTTCTTCAATTTCGCAAGAATAGTATCCTCGGATGTAATTATTGCCTTTTGATATACTAAATTCCTTAGTATTCTTGGGTTTGGTTCTGGTTTTGAGGGATTTGGATTCAAGGGCTTTTTTCTTTTTGTTTATGAACCCTAATAGAGATAACTTATAGTATGTATACGGACATATAAAGTAAATATGTTTTTTCATAGTGACAGTAATAGCCTTATTTATTATTGATTAATATTAATGATTAGTGGTTAATATAATTAGTAGTAATTGATTAAACTTAATATTAGTGTTATAAAAAAAAATTAGAGATAGTTACGATTTATTGAAGGAGAAGAAGAAGAAGTGAGAAAAAACTCTGTGTTTTAGATTATTGTACCAAAATGTGTGTTTGAAATGAGGAAGCCGAATTTTTATCTCGTAAATACACATTAACTACATGGATTTCGGTTAATAATGCAATTTAAAAATTCTTTTACCAAAATGCAATTTCCCTGATGACCAGAGAACTGGCAAATTGTCTTTATGCATTTGATATATTTAAACAAATCAGACATCAAGTAAACAAAAAATATGCAAAAACTGGATGCATTTTATTCCTATCTACCTTAAAAGAACAATCTTAATAACCACAAGGTTTCTATAGACCCAGATCAAAGCTCTCATTTTGCTTTACCAAATAATAGAACAAGATTACTATGAAAATATCAAAATACCTAGAGGCAATATCCCAAAGGCAAATATCTGTCAAATAAACGAAAAACATGACAATGCTTTTAAAGTATGTACTTGATTAAAAGCTACAAGCACAATTCACATAACACTAAAAATGTTAAAAACTACGGAAAAGATATTCAATACCTCCTTCATCCATGGAACCTGAAAAAAATCCCTTTTAGGTGATCATGATTCTTCGCCATACATGAGACAGCATGGATATGGGCATACATAGCTCCAATGAAAGGTCTAGCAAATATTTAATTGTCAAACAACATTAAGTAATTTTATATGAAATCAGTAGGAAAATAATATTCTAGGGTAGGAGTTAAACCCGGAGATCTTGACTGTGTTTGCGAGTAAATTCCTCTTCAGCGCGAGATATGCATTTGACTATCATTTCTCTAGTTAATAGAATTTCTGCAGTTTGATTTCGTTGAAAATTGAAATCAAATAATAGAGTGTCATGAAGGAACTTTAGAACCCCTTGTATAAACCTCACCAATACCTCAATAGTTTGGTCCAGAGAAATAGTTGTAAATTCTTTGGTTCTAGATTCCAAGTTAATAGACAGGATCAGAACCATGAATCTATAGGAATTAGCGCCGGCTCAACTTCTATAGGAAAATACACCACCCGCATTTTTTTTTGATAAGAGAATAGATTTCATGGATGGATTATGAAACTATATTGTTTTTTCCAGAGATTCTAATAGAAAATCAGGGCAATACCTGACGATTCATTCGTAGGATTTACTCTTCTTTATTTACGTGGAACCTAGCTAGTAGGATACAATATCTGACTTGAACAACTTTGAATCAGTTGTATATTAGCCAAGTCAGATATTAAAAAAATAAACGATCTGACTTGGGCCAAATCAGATGCCGAGTCAAGCCTTAAATCAAACACCCGAGTCAGATCCAAATAAACAGGGTGTTAGTAGTTAGCAATTCAGAATTCATCAAATGTACGAGTATTATTCTGATTCGTAGAAGTCAAACTCGGTAAAAAAAAATCGGTCAACGGCTCGTAGTTTTGCAGTGATTCGGGATGACATATATACGTGCTAGTTCGTTTTAGAGATATGAATCCGGGACGCAACATCCGGCATGTATTAAGTACGAAGAAAAGAATAAATTTTAATGGGGATCTTGGAAACTTTATCCATCTTCTCGATTTCAGACATAAAAATATAAATATGACTATTGAGATGACTTGAGAAAACATAATAAGGTTCACCGCGAATAAGAAGATCATGAGCAAGAAAAGCAGTGTGATTCGAACCTATGATTCTGATGCTTTAACATGGTAAGGTTTTTGCTTAAAAAATGGACATCTATGCCTAGGGAATAAAAGTAAGGTAAAGCCAAAGTCCAGAAGAAGGGGAACTCAGATCATGGAAGTCGTTTTAATCCCCGACAATAAACACGCATGAACCATTTCACAAAGTATGTGCCCGGATAATCCAAAGTCTCGATAGTTAGCTCTCAGATTTTTTTCTTTGTGTACTAAATATGTAATATATATATATATTAAATATATGTAATAATAACAACATGGAACCATTGGTCCAATTGAGTGGAGACGAGTGGAGGCAGGGACGTAGCCAGGGAAGTTCAATCCTGAGGCCAAATAATTTTTTTTTACATTCATAAAAAATTTGACCCTATTAGTAATAAAAAATTTCAATTCTATCATATATATATATATTTGCACCCACAAGATATACAAATTACCTTAAGCATAAATTTATTTCTACTTGGATCCTAAATCAAGTGGGGCCTACAGACCCCAGCTGCACTCCCTTGGTTTCGTCCCTAAGTGGAGGATTGCATGGTGGGAATTTGAGTGAGAGTTCGAATCTCTGTCGATACAATTTTTAGAAAATCGCTAAAAAGAAAAACGTGGCTTAGTTGGGCCTTAAAAACACTGTCAATTGGGCCTACTATTAACCACTTGAACAAATAGTCAATGAATAAAAGATTTTATTTCCGCCCAATGAATACGCCGAATTCTAATTCGGTTAAAAATCACATATAATTCTGAATGCTCAGAAATATCGCATATGAGGTTCTGAGTTTCAATCGGACGGCCGCTTAGTATGAAACGTTTGGTACGGTAAAATTGGCGAATGATTTGGCGAATTACTAACTGGGGTGTAACTGTTATTAAATTTAGGAGTCCTGGCCAAGTGGCGTACCTTCGTTATCAAGTTTAAGTTTTCTGGCGCGTTATTACTACATACTATTGATATTGTTGGTCCTAGCTCAACGTCCTAGTTATAATGGCAGTGCAAGCTAGTATGGGAATTAGTAGGATTTTGGTTATGCTTGGAACAAGTGACTTGTTTGATACTCTCTCTTTTTTTCTTTTTTCAGTTTTCCGTTGTTGTGATTTCCGAGTAAATTTTATGGTTTCAAAATGGAAAATTATCTCCAATACTGGGATCACTACAGGTCTCACATGACTATTCATCAACTGTTTATTAGTATTTGCTTATCTGCCCCTTTTACGTCCTGGTTGAATAATAATGAAACCCACCATTCCTATTGACCGAGAGAGGAGGTTTGGGTATTGGTGATTATGAGTGTGACATGTGTCAACGTCAAATTAGTTGAGTTGGTTTTGGTAATCAAAACCTTTTACGTGAGTGGCTATTCAGAATGGACATAGTTACACCATCTTTATACCCAATACTTAATGTATTGGGTTATCCCAACTTATAGTGGGTGTCGTCCACTCTAGATCGACGGTTAGGACTTTGGGTTGTGACCGTCCAACGGATCAAATCTTTGCTTTAAATCCACGGTTGGGACTTAGGTTATGACCATCCAACGGATCAAATCAACTCTAATTAAACCTAATCATTTGATAACCCTAAATCCTAATCAACCTTTTTTTTCACCGCATACAACTCTCTTCTCCGCCACCTTCATTCTCTCATGAGAGATAGGGTTGTTCATGGCCGGTTTCGGTTCGGTTTCAGATTTTTCCAGTCGGTTTCGGTTAACCGGTTGATTGTGTCAGTTTCGTGAAACTGACAACGCAAAATTCAAAAAAAATTTAAATTAAATAAAATAAATTCATTCTCATTAAATTCCAGCATACATTTAAGTAATTCAACATTTAAATTCATTCTTCACGTCCTGATGATCAGATTTGGCATTTAACATTTCCAAAAAAGAATCAGTCGTTGCACTGTCAGGAGGTTCAACATTGACGGCATCAAGATTACTTTTTGCCTTAAAAGTTGCTGAAATAGAATCTGTAACCCGTGTGCTGCGAAGAGCTTCACCACTGATTAGGTTTGCCACTATGAGAATCAGTAACAAGAATGTTATCAGGAGCACTCCCACTGTCACTTATAGGTTTGCAAATGAGAGTTTCACGAGCAAAATCAAGTTTGACAGGACGTCCCAACAAGTTCTGACCATTCAACTTAACTGCCTGAAGAGAGTAAATAGTTCATTGGAATGATTCAAAGAAAAAAAAGGTTTTCAACAAGTCCTAGAGAGCATAAGCTGGGAAGGCTACCTTCTTTGCACCTTGTTCTCTTTCAAACTCAACATGACCGAATCCTTTGAACCTTCCGTCCTCGTCTGAGGAGGAACGCACATCAACAATCGTCCCAACTTGTTTAAAGAACTCAATCCTACACCAAGATAGGAGAGAGTTGAGACAATAATATTTGTCAAAGGTCAGAAAGACTGAAATTTCTCATTAAAAAAATATACTCACACATTAGGTTTATCGATAGAAAATGATAGATTCCCAGCAAAAAGTGTTTCCGATCCTCCTCCGGAGTTTTGGGATTAAGGAGTTGCAGGGGTCTTAGGATACAATATAAAAACATCCAAATGAGTTCCAATTGCAAAATGGGTTAGAAAATTATAATTTCCACAGGTAAGGAAAAATGATTACTGTTTCGGCAGGTGTTGCATCAGCCTTTTCCATTTCTTCATCAGAGTCTATGCTGGCCTACAAATTAACCAAGTAATCAATCAGAGCATGGCCAAAATGTAATCCAATGTGCTTTAACACTCTAAACTCACAAATCAGGTAAGGGAATCACAAATATGATTTTACCTCTTTCTTAGGGGTCTTTGCAGGCTTTTCATCTTTACTATAATCGCTAGAGTCATCAGATTCAGAACTGCTTTCTTTGGCAGCAGGTGCCTAGTAATAAAATTAAGTGTGAATAAATAAACATCAAGCCTAATATTAAAATCATTTTGTAAATTGATTATTACAGCTTTATTCAATATATACCTTTTCACAACAGCAGGTTTGGAAGGTACTTCATCAGAACTCTCATCAGAGCTACTTTCCTTCTTGGCAGCAGGTTTTGCAGCAGCTTGGCAGCAGGTTTATCTTCCTGAAGGAACAAGCAGTGGAATAGAATTCAGTAAGATATTATGGGACACAAGAGACAGAAATGATGATATACATTAAAAGGTCGGGCAAACTTGAAAAGGCATTATGTCAAGAAGCCAATTTGAAACCTCTAACTTAACAGTTCATCACATAGGTTTTAAGGAACAAAAAACATAAGCCATATAAGCCATCCCTACTCGGTGCATGTTACTAAAAGTATTCCCGCATAATTGAATGGATCTATATAAAACACTGTCAAACTAGAAGTTGGACCACAACCACAGCAAAAAAAAATCTTCTTAAGCAAATAAAAATCATAAGCAACACATAACTACATCTACACAGTATAAAACATGCACTGGCTATTTTTACCTCTTATCTGAAGAATCATCTGAACTGTCATCACTGGATTCTTGTTTCTTTGGTGCTGGTGTAGGAACAACAACTTTCTTAGCAACTGGCAGTTACATCAGTGGATTTTTTTATCAATACATTAACCAACCCAATAAAACCAATATGAAAAATCAAACACAACAAACCTCATCATCAGATTCACTCTCATCAGAGCTATCATCACTAGTCTTCTTTCTTTTTGGCTGCAGGTACAGGGGCTTCCTTTGCTTGGGGTGCCTTAGCAGGAGGTTCCTACAATGGAAAGAAACACAAGTGAGACAAACTGGTGGTGCAAGTTAGAATTTTAATCACAATACTGTACAGTTGCACAAACATGGCATAATCAATAAGTGTAGTATAAACAAAAGAAACGTGAACAACTCCTCAAACTTGAACAAGTTTAAGAACCAATATAGCTCAGTGAAATTATACATTAGACATGATAAAAAAAAACTCACATCCTCAGAGCTTGAATCATCAGAACCTCAGTTCTATAAGCACCAACACCCAAATTCAACTTGTTAGGACTAGTATCCTTGTTATATGCAACAGTCACCTGATCATCAACATTCCATAAAGGAAAAATCAAACTAAACAGATCAAGAAAACTATGGATTAGATGACAAAATCAGATTAAATATACATATAAACTTGATGAATAATCATGGGTTTGATCTTAAATATTCATATCTACAGCAAAATATCGAGGACTATTTGTCTGATCACATATCTTTATGGTTGTAAAAAGAAAAGAAAGTGAATAGCTATGGTACATCATACCTGATTAGTGATTGCTGATTCACTAATTGGTTCCCGGTGATGGTGTTTTGCAAGAGAAATCTGAACCTCTTCAAAAAAATGGGACTAGCTCAGCGAGGAAGAAATGGAGGCTGAGGCGGAAGAAGTTGGCTGCTGAAAATGAAAGAGGATTAGGTATAGAATTTATGGTATACTCTTATATATCAGGGTAATGAAGGGTTTAGATTAGATCTATCAAAATCTAGATCAATGGTTCTAAATAGTCGGTTTTCCATGGTATAACGGTTCGGTTTTTGGCTAAACCAAAACCGAAACCGTAACTACCGGTTTTCACACTTTTTGAATTAGTTTTGAATGATTCACTAAATTGATATGATTTTTAGTGTTTGACTTGAATTAATGTTATGATCAAACTGGATTTCCCTTAGAATTATCTTTTGTATATGAAAGATCAAAACTTTGTATGGGTTTCTATTTTTGGCAGGAACAAAGAACAATGTCTAAAAATCACAGTAAACCCTAGAAATCATAGCTAACATCTTCAATTGTTCAATTACTGTTTTTATGTCGTTTCAGTTATCTTTTATCCTGAATCACAGATGTTACTTGAAGTTCTTTACTAAATAGTAAATTGTAAGAGTCTTATAACTTTACAAGTTTGGCAATAAATGTTCTGATGTAAGTGTTGAAATGCAGATATATGCAGAGATGATTGGAAATGTCATGACTGATGCTTGCTCTACTGGAAAATACTATCACTGAAAGTTATCTCACTGAATCATTTTATAATATTTTCCTGGATTATGTATATATATCCGTGTAGGTTTTCCTTCCATTTTCTCAACCGACTTCCTATCTGACACTTGTAAGGCTAATGGGGCGTGCTGCTTCTCACGTTACCTTGGAGTGTGCTTTGCAGACTCACCCCAATGTTACTATCATCGGAGAAGAGGTCCTTCATGCAATCTTGCTTCACTTTCATCTGGTCGGAAGTAGATAAGATTCAGTTTTCACATGATTTTTTTATCTTTCTGTAGGTTGCTGCCAAAAAACAAACATTGAAAAATGTAACAGACTACATTATTGATATCAGCTGCAAACATGGAGAACTTGGTTACAATTACGGAGCTATACTTATCCCCGAAGGTCTCATTGATTTCATTCCTGAGGTAAAATTAGGTGTTGTGTATGACATTAAATGTTGATACGTTGTTTTTGCGTTTCTTGACTGTACATTTTGTGGATCTTTGGTATCTAGACATATTTTTTATAATGTATGTTTTGAGTTTCTTTTGCAGGTGCAACAGCTTATTGCTGAGCTTGATGAAATCCTAGCTCATGATGTTGTGGATGAAGCTAGCTGGGGCATGGAAAAACAAATACCGAAATCAATCTTATCATCTCTTTGATTTCTTACCTGAAGCAATTCAAGAACAATTGATGCTTGAAATAGATCCACACGGAAACGTTCAGGTAACTCTACATATGTATAAATGTGTTTTTATTGATCATATGTGATGGGTCCCTACATATATATGTTTCATTGTATGTGTGTGGCCACTTAATGTTATTGAATTAATGAATTAACGAATTTTCTAGGTTGCCAAAATAGAAACACAAAAAATGCTCATTCAAATGATTGAAATTGAGTTGGAGAAACAAAAGCAGGCTGGTGCATAAATAACAGTTCAAATAGAGGTGAGCAGGCATTTATTTTTTACTGTGAACGAGCAATATTTTACTGAAATAAATACTCAAGTGAGCAGGTACTCCTTTCATTCGTTGTACGAGACAAATATATCATGATCTATGACTGAACTTAAATTTGTTTACCCACTGATGCTTTTGTGGTTATTATGTTCTCACCAATAGTGACACGTCCGCATTCGAACAGATGTCAGAAGATTCATATAGGCATATAGCGATCTTGAAGAGCAAATGAAGGGTGTCGATGAAGATGTTTGCAACAATGTGGCTTATATTACAGGTGGTAATAATTTGGAACATATGTTTAGTGACTATAATCACTCTGGATCTATGAATCTTTTGGAGTGGAGCTAACTCATGTTTTGAATTGTTTGCGTGTGTAAAAGGGAAGGATGGTGTCAGTGTGTGGTTTTTGTAAATTTGGATTCTCTTCATATCTCGCCTTTTGTGCCAGCTTTTAGGGGGTAACAACACACTAATACGACTACGACTAGGGTAGGAGCCAGGGTGATAGAAGGAGGAGCAACAGTGAACAACAGCTTTTACCCAGTATACTACTTCTACTTCTACTATACTATTCATTCATTCATAATGAATTGAAATGAAAAACAAACTTCGGTTGCTGATCAGGAATCACTTCTACAGTAACTAAAATTTTCTTTCCACCTATAGCTCCCTAGGTATGTAAATCCACTGTTACGTAACTGCAATGGCATACCTGACTGACATTACCACTGTACCTGCTGGCAATAACTAAAGCCGCAGGGGGAATACCTGATCTTCTCCAGCAGGTTCGAGATGTATTCGACAAGGTAGAGTTGAACTGTAATTACATATTTTAATCTCGAATTGCGAAACTGTTGCTTCGTTAATAAGGAGAGCTTTCATTAACAAGAATGTTTGTTATGACTATATTAGAGCTGTCTGTGATCTATAAACAGAGAGATCTCATGTTCTACCCTGCATATTATGCTTTAACTATCTGGGTCCTTAGGATCCCTCTCTCTTTCGTGGAAGTTTCATTATGGATCATTCTTACTTACTGAACAATTGGGATTTGCACCTACAACCAGTACGTAAGCACACTTCCTCTCTAACTTTGAAATGGTTACTTGATCCACTGGCAGAGATTTGTTCTTACTTATTTGACCTTTTTTTAGAAAAAAATTGTGCAGGTTCCTCCAGCAGTTTTGGCACTGTTTAGTATTCATCAGATGACTTTATCTCTTTTCCGATTCATAGCAGCACCTGGACAAAAGACAGTTGCTGCGAACACGTTGGGTACCTTCACCTTGCTATCAGTTTTTGTGCTTGAAGGATACATTGTATCTGAAGGTAAAGGGTTCATATACGTAAATGTTTCAGTAGTTGCATTACACGTTTTATTCAAGAATTTATATAACAAAAGAATCATAATGAGAACAAAAAATAGATTGTTAGTGTAGATGATTTAGAAGTATTGTAAATGTCACATTGTTTACCTTAGGAGTTGCAACATATTTTATCTTCCCCAATTCAGTTACAATCTGCCGGTCCTCAATCGGGTATTACCATCATATATACATCTCTCGGGTACTCATCGCCACATTTTCCTGCAAGAAGACAACTCTCAGAATTTGATGATCTGATGCCTATTAAAATTTTGTTGGATTTGTTTGTTTTTCTGCAAAATAGTGTATTCATCCAATACTACATTGAGCCTGTGGCATATAGCTGATCCGAGTTACGGGCCAAAATGAGGATAAAATCTCTACTCTTTTTCAACCTTGAGAAGATATTTCTAGGTAATGCTTTTGATATCTTTCTTAGATAAAATGATGGTATGTATGGATTAAGATCGAATAATTTGTTCTTCTGATAATGATTTGAACTTAAAGATGACCTCAATTTGATTTCATAGATGAGGGAGATTTTTTATTTTTTTATTTTATTTTATTTTAGAACTGATTGGTCTGAGGTGAAGCAATTGGAGATGCTGAACTTTAGGAGAGTGCTTCCGATGACTTGGAACTTCAGTTTTGGGTATCTTATAGTGGCCAGACTCGAGGTAGGACAACTTGGTTCTTCTATCTAATTTTCTAATTTTCTAATATGTTTTTGCAGGTTGAATCACTTCTGCTGGAAACTTAAGGGGGATTAATTGTGCTATGTATGTACTTACATCAAAAAGTATCTTCTGATTGTTTTTGGCCATTTCTATAGGGTTGCAGTACATTTGTACTATAGAAGACCCTTGATGCAAAGCCGTCTTGAAAGGAGAAGACTCGAAGATAACGGATTTGATTTTAGATAGCAAAAAAGTTCAGGTTATTCTTTCTGAAAGGAGTAAGTATATGATATGTCATGAATTCTAGGGTTTTAACATAGTTTACTTGCCGTTTTAGTTCAGTTGGTAGAGCACTTGGTTTACAACCATGTAGTTGTGGGTTCGATTTCCGCAGACGGCAAAGAAATCATGTAATTAGTTTCTATATACCAGCGTAGTACTGACAAATTTATGAGTTGCTTGGATTCTTTCATGTTGTTGTTGATATATTTATTCTTCAATTGATGAATTTTTTGGATAATAGTTTTCCACTTAGTTCTTACATTTCGGATTATGTCCGATGTTTATTTTACTCTTTTTTTTTGTACGTTTTGTATAATTGAGTCTTAGCTAAAAGTTTTTATTTTGATTCTACAATTTTTGCTTTGATTGTATCAAAAGAAAATGTATGTTAAAGTGGTCGAACAGAACTAAATCATGTTGCATTTCCGCAAGCTTTAGAAAGATAGATGTATGTTAAAGTGGCTGAACAGAACTAAATCATGTTGTATTTCCGCAAGCTTTAGAAAGATAGAGCGTTTTCACTCGCTGGCAGGGACATGGAAAGAAATCTGCATCATCACTCTTCGGTTTTAATGTTCTGGGTTTATCGCTATGAAGTATTTATCTCAGGTTATAAGATTTGTGGAATACTTGAATGTCTCAGCTGGATTATTGCCATCTTTTTTAATCATGATAATGCATGTCAGCTAATTGGTTGTCAACATTGGCTTTTGAACTGTTATTTCGTATATGACTATGTAAATCTTTTCTGCCTCACGGTTGTGTTGATTAGTAACTGTGGAGAACATATTTTATATATGAGGTAATTGTTCAACTTTGTTTACACAAACAAAGAGTTTTTCCAAAAGGCATTTTTTCTATTCGGACATGGGATCAATGTGTTAAAATTGTTGCTAAACTCTACATTTGTATTTTATAGATCTCAAAAAGACAATTAAAGATATCTACACCCGGAGATCAGGAACCTTGGAAAGATGTTTCATGTTTCGATACAAATATCCTCTCTACCACTGTCACTATACATGTGTATCAATATTTTTTATTAGAGATACTAAATAAACACACGATATTAACATAAAATAGATTTGCAACTCCAAACAGTACATATGAAATGTTTCCCGTCATAGAAGATGTAATCAAAGAAATGCATTGATATATTTTTCTTCATATTTTAAATATGTTTTTAACATAAGTATACGATATATACATAAAGAAGGTGGAAAGTGTATATATAGCGGCTGAAGGAAAAACATGAGTTGGTCGAATCGGAAGGCGTTAATGGGGTTTTGAGGTAGAATATTATTTTAATTTTGTTTTTTTATTTTTAAGTTGTAAAAATTAATTAACCAAGAGATATTGTGTAGATATTTTAAAATCTAGCAAGACTAAGGGTAGTTATAGTGCTACTTTAAGTAGCCGACTTCAAATCTAGACTTACCAATTATTTTCTAGAGTACAGATGTTGACAATGTCGTGAATTACTTATGATTTCAAAAGTTGGTATAGTTTTTCAAAAGTAGTTCTTTAAAAGTATTTCTTATAATCCACCACACTTCAAACGGTATGTAATTGATGAACTTGGTTTCAATTGTTAATCTATTGGTGTTTTCATTATATACTGTAGTTGTTAATTGGGACCCCTTCTGGGACGGGTGCGGGGCGAAGCTCTGTCTCACCAAATGAGAGTCAATTCTCATCGTACCCAGTACGTAGCACGAGTTAATTAAATAACTTTATTATGTGCATGTTAATTTAGAATTATCGTCTATTATGTGCACGAATTAATCAATTAAATAACTTAATTTATTGGATACTAATTGTAGAGTACCGATGCTGGCAATGTCATGAACTACTGATTTCAAAAGTTGACATAATTTTTTAAAAATATTTATTTCAAAAGGTTTCTTATAATCTCCAACACTTTCAAGGGTGTGTAATTGGGGAATTTAGTTCCAATTGTTCATTTACTAAATGATATTAATGTTTTCATTATACACTGTAAACGTTAATTAGGACCCCTTCTGGGACGGGTGCGAGGCGAAACACCGCCTCACCAAATGGGGGCTAATTTCCATTGTACCCGAAGCATAATACGAGTTAAATACTATTTTACTTTTAACATTGTTTAGTTCTACTCATGTTAACTTAGAATTATTGGCTATTTAATAAGGTTTTTATGTATTAGTTTTTTTTAGTTACATAGATTTCATTTTAATTATTAATCTACTGGATACTAATTATACAGTAGTTTATCATAACTCTTAAA
Source organism: Papaver californicum (assembly GCA_023531435.1). NCBI lineage: Eukaryota > Viridiplantae > Streptophyta > Magnoliopsida > Ranunculales > Papaveraceae > Papaver > Papaver californicum. The sequence continues at coordinate 4,945,014 of JAJJMC010012129.1, forward strand.
ATAATGGGTGTGGGGCGAAGCCCCACCTCAATAGACATGAGAAAACATTGTAAACTATCTGCATCGAACCGGGACTAAACAGTGTAAACCAGATGCGAGGTCTAACCGATTTTGGTCCCAAAATAATCTAAGAAACTATATAATAAAAACCTACCAGATGTCTCTGCCCGGTGCATAGAACTGCACTATTTCATTGTAAAATCTACAATCATACCTATTTTTCCATTCTTTTTCTCTCTCAAACCCATTACTCGAAAAACTCAGGGTCCCCAACTTTTATGAAAAGTTCACCGGAAAACCCTTTTTTTTTGTTGGACGACTGAAAGGAGTCCTTCAATATGGTGAGGAGATTGTTTTTTTTTCAGAAGCATTTTGATGGTCCTTTTTTATATCAATTTTTTTTGATTTGATCAAAATTTGATCGATTTGGAGTTAATCAAAGAAATTTGGTGTTCAATTTCTTTTAAACACAAACTAATACAACACCAAAAGGTTTCTATTTCTCAATATATCGTTTAAATTGATCGAATCAAATTATTTCATCACCAATTAATTTTGAATTGAACAAAATTAACTTTTTCAATTTTTACTAAATTAATCAAATTAGGATAATAAAAGCAATTATAATTCAATTGATATCAATACCCACAATTAGAATTGAAGGAATCACTAATTTATATGTCCGTTTATTCGGTGCATTACTTTTAGGTGTAGGTGGACCATTCAAACCAATTACCCAATTATCTTCCCATATTAAAACTTTACTGCCATCTCCAACCTGCCAGAAGTTGTATATTTTAATGAAACTGACACTATGAAATAAATTTTTCCAAGCCGACGTAGAATTTCTTTGACATGAAGTAGGGTAATAATAGGAAAGTAACTTGCCTTCAAATCTTTAGCCTAAAGTTGATCATTATTGGTGCAGAGTCTCCAAGCCCCTCTTGCAAGTAAAGCATCATTAAAACAGCTTAAATTTCTAAAGCCTAATCCTCCCACATGTTTACTTTTACACAACTTACACCATGCAGTAATGTAGTCACCTCTACCACTTTCTTTTGCCCACCAAAATTGTCTTTGGATTTTATCCATCTCATAGATGGTGGATTCAAAGAGCATGAAAGTATTCATTTGATGTAGAGATAAAGAATTAAGAACATGCTTCACAAGAGTAGATCTTCCAGCTTGATTTATAAATTTACCTTTCCACCTGTGTAATTTTTTTTCTTCATGTTTTTAACAATACCAAAAAGGAAGAACTCTTTCTTCTATTCAAAAACAAGGGTAATCCCAAGCATTTCTCTTCTAAATTTCAGTGACCTTGAGTCTTCTAGTGAGAATTCTGCAATGCTTATGATGAAGATTCTTGCTGAAGAAAATAAAAGATTTCTTGAAATTTATTTGTTGACCTGAGCTTTTGCTATAAGTATCAATGACTTATAGAAGATTATTCACATTATGAAGATTTGCTTTGGTGAATCTAAAGTAATCATCTTGGAATAGAAGATGTGAAACTGGGGATGCTTTTCTAGCAATTTTAATCCGGTGAATCTTCTTTGAATCTTCTGCATGAGCAAGAGCTCTAGTAAAAACCTCCATTGTCAGCAGGAAGAGGTAAGGTGACAAAAGGGTCACCCTGCCTCAAACCTCCTATTGGATTGATAGGTTTGCATGGTGTACCATTCAACTGAATCTGTATTTCAGTTGTGCTAACACACTGAAGAATTAGAGCACACCAATTATTGTCAAAACTCATTTGTTGTATGACCTTTTCTAGAAAAACCCACTCCACCCTGTCTAATGCCCTCGACATGTCCAGCTTCAAAGACATGTAGCATTTCCTTCCTTTTTTTTTTCTTTTCATGATGTGTATAAGATTTTTACAATAATAACAATATCAGAAATTTGTCTCCCTGTCACATAAGCAGCTTGCACTGGTGAAATAATTTGGTTAAGGAATGACTTCATTCGGAGTGCTAAAATCTTGGAGATAAACTTATATGAAAGCTATAGGTCTATAATCTGCAGGCTGTTGAGGAGATTTGATCTTAGGGATTAATAAAAAATTGTTTTATTTAAACTTCTTGACAAGACTTGGAAGTAAAGAACCTATGCACCATCATAATAACATCATCTTTAACTATGTCTTATTGAGTTTGAATAAACCAGGTGGATTTTCATCTGGTCCTAGTGCCTTCCAAGGCTTCATTGTCTTTAGAACTCCGTATATTTTATACTCATCTGGGACCTTAGTTAACTGGACATTGTCCTCTGCATTATTGATGTTTGGAATTAGAGAAATGAGTTGCTCATTCACTTCCGGATTGGTAATATCAATCTCCATTTGTTATCAGAGACAACTTGGGTTCATTAAGAAGGGCATTTTAATATTTTTAATTTTTCCAAAGACAATTTTCAAAAGCGAAAGACATTTTTAATCATTCAAAACCCCCAAGGGACAAAAACTTGCGGAGTGCAATTTTAGGGAATAATATTTGTACCTTAATATAATTATTGACAAATGTTTTTTTGCATCATCTATGTGTAGCCAGTGGTTGTTTAGGGCGGTTTTAATATGCTTATTGGTGAAGCATCATTATCTTCATCCGCGGATGTCATATTAGGTGTTAGTAAATTAAAGAAACATGACACGTGGAAGAAGATCAAGTTAAGAAGCAACCAGATTAAAAAAGGTGAGAAACACAGGATCATTATTAAAGATATCAAATTTCAAAAAGACACGAGACGTTTCCTAACATCTAAGCGATGAATCGCATGAATGACACATAAGATCGAGAAAGCTGAACGCCATCGAATAAAACAAACAGCATTAAATGATAGCTGATCGAGAAAGTAGAAAGTTATTATTACTATATTATTTTAGGATCGAGAAAGTAAAATGTAATAATTACTCTATGGTCGAGAAAGTAAATTGTAATAATTACTCTATTATTTTAATGATCGAGATTACAGAAGTCTTTGAAGATAAGGAAGCACGCGTCGGACATATAAAGCATCGAATCAGGAAAGTAATTAAGAGTGATCTGTCATCTATATGATCGCACCAAGTAAAAGACAAAATACAAGAACGATAGATACATCGAGACAAGATGGATCGACCCAAAGAAGAATTGATCCAGAAACGATGACCAGGCTATAGAAAATGACACGTTGCATAAAGAGCGACCCAGAAAAATAGATCTATAAATAGAAGAGATCAAACAACAAAGAGGAGGATGGAAAAAATAGAAAGAAAAACCAGAGAAAGGGAGGGAAGAAATTTTTAGGTACGAATCTATGGGAAGTAGTGGTATAATGTATGAATTTCTGTATTGAATTGAAAATTGTAAACAGTTTTATAAACCCAGAAATTACAAAACCTGGATGATCAATTGTATTAAGTTTAAACATTTTGGAAAAGTATGATTCTTTATTACATAAAAGAACGTTTCTCTATTGTTAGTTTACATTTATTTAACTTGAATCCAAGAGTTTGATTGGTTGTTTAGCTGAAAGGATTTTTTGGCATAAACAATTTGGCGCTAGAAACAGGGAGTGAAAAAAGGATTTATCCTACCTGATAAATGAAAAAGAGATTTAATGAAAAAACTAAATCATCCATGAAAGAAAAAAAATTTGGTAAGAAAAGATGGGAAAATTTAATTTCGCAAGATGTGAAAAGTAGGGGTAAAGCTTATTTACATAAGTATATTTTATTAACATGAAAAATACCTTGTGAGGAATAAAATAGATAAAAATATGAAACAAAGATTTTATGAAGAAGGAAAAGATGGACTTGTGATAGGGAAAGTTTACAGTTAAAATAATAATTAGAATCTCTTATGATTTAATAGATAAGAGTTCATTTGACTAATTTTCTGAGAAAATATTTTTAGATATCGAGGAAGGAAAACGATCGAGAAGGCAAAAGATAGTGAAGAAACAGCAAATTCTAGAAAATATGTCTCAAGACGCGAATTCTGGGAACCAAAATAGTAATGAAGGCTTGGAAAATAGACAAGAAGAAGGGAGTGATTCAGGACAACAACAAAGCATTGAGGGAAATCATACCCCAAGTCAAGAATTAATGTCAAATACTGTGGTTCAGAATTTCTCTTCAGATCATGAGAGTTCTCGAAGAAAGACACGACAAATACAGGACCTATTAGAAGAAATAAAGGAAATAAGAAAGGAACAAAGAGCAAGCAACCATCGAATTGAGTTACTAGCAACCGAAAATCAAGTTTTAAAAGATGTAATTCAGCAAGAACAAAGACCAACTGTGACTAGAGTACGAAATCAGGAGCCAACGTCGAGTAGACAAATATCAAGAAATGAACAGCGGAATCCAGATCAAAGAATAATGTTGGCAGGATCGACATCTCGGGTAAGAAGACAACAGGAAAGTGACTTTCAACGAACCCAATGGGAAACATGTTTGGAAGCGATGGAGCAAATGAAGGAGGAAATTAAAGGATTAAAAAATAAAGAGGGGGGAAGGATAGAAGAGGTATTGAAAGAAGCAAAGCGAACACCGTTAGCGCAACATTTAACGCGCGTATCGTTACCAAGAGAATATAATATTCCAGTATTCGAATGTTACGATGGAACCAAGGATCCAACATCGCACTTAAAGTATTACAACCGAGTAATTTCGCGATGGGACGATCATGAAGCGATCATGTGCAGATGTTTTCCGTCAAGTTTAACAGGGACAACATTATTGTGGTACGACAGATTACCGGAAAATTCTATCAATAATTATGCACAATTGGTCAGAAAATTTTTAGAGGCATACATGTATAACAGACCAATTGATTCAGGGGAGGACAGACTTTATTCTTTAATGTCATGGCCAGAAGAATCGATCCGATCATATACAACTAGATGGCATTCAATATGTCAAGCGATAGGTGATTTAGACCCAATGACAGCTATAAACCATTATAAATGGGGGATTGTAGATCGGAAGAGTCAGCTCTTTGTTGAAATCCATCGAAATAATCCAAAAACTGAAGGCAAATTGAGAGAAATAATAGAAACATGTGCAAGACTCCAAGATATACAGGATCAAGGATCGAGAATTAATTCTGAAAATCAAGGAAATACAAGGAGAACAAATTCAGTTGAAGAATTACCAGAACAGAAAAGGAAATGTCTTCCAAAAGTTGAATCAAAAGGATTAAAACATCCTCGACAAGGGAATGGAAAAAATTTTGCTCAACAATTTCGAGAAAGAACTTTTACCAAGCTTAATATTTCATATTTCAGGTTATTCAACATTTTGAAGAATCGATCAGGTTTTCAATGGCCAATAACAAAGGGGAAATCAACCGGAACATACACAACACTATTGTGAATACCATAACTACAAAGGGCATACAACAAACAACTGTAGAAATTTTATAACATTGGTACAAAGAATGATCGATGCTGGAGAATTGAAGGAATTTGTTCAAAAAATTGAACCATCAGAGAAATATGATGAAGGCAAAGCAATACATATTCCATATAACAAACAGACAATTAATATGATTTCATGTGTGGAAAAGTGTGATACGGATTTGAATGTAGCAATCAACAAGAAATTGTGCAAGAGAATTCGGAACCACGAGGCCTTTAGAGTTCAAGGAAGGCAAGTAGAATTATGGGAGGATTGGATGGCACATCCATTAACATTTTCTTTACAAGAAGTAAATCAAGAAATTGAAATGCATAATGACCCTCTTGTGTTGACACTATTGATATCTGGTTGGAATGTCAAGAAAATACTCTTGGATGGGGGCAGTTCATTAAATGTGATGTTCTACAATACATTTTGTAAAATGGGTTTCAAAGAAGATCAACTCATCACTTCACGATTTGTCATTTATGGATTTAATGGAATATCGTCCAAACCAAAGGGAGAAATTGATCTTGAAGTTTCAGCCGGACCGATCAACATCCTGACAAGATTTAGTGTTGTGGATGCACCATCCCCGTACAATGCTATAATTGGAAGACGATGGGTTCATCAATTAAAGGGTGTAGTATCAACTTATCATCAGTATCTACGATTTCCAACACCACGAGGAGAGATGGAGATAAAGGGTGATCAAGAAGATGCTAAACTTTGTATAATGGCAGAGACAAGAATAAATGAAGAACGGGAGCATTTACAATGTAAAAAGAAAAAAGAGTCAAAAATTAAAGCAAAGGAAGAAGAAATAAATCAATACCTAGAAAAAAATGCAAAAAATAAAATAGAAAGTGAAAAGGCAGAGAATAGTAAAAATCAAGAAAATTTGGAAAATCAGCCGCAGAAAGGGGCGATGTAGCAATTAAAGGGAACCCCAACTCCAATTGGGATTCCAAAACCAGTTTTCACCCCAGTAGAGCAAACAAAAATCATAAACATTGGCACTGCAGACTGCCCCAAGCAAGTGCGAATTGGGACATTAATCAAATCAGATGTGGAACAACAGATAGTCAAATTACTCTGTGAATATACAGATGTGTTCGCTTGGAGAATAGAAGACATGCCGGGGATCGATCCCAGCATCGTCCAGCATGAATTAAAAATACATCCTGATGCAATTCCTTTTCGCCAACGGATACGAAAAGTCGCACCGGAATATCATGAACCAGTGGAAAAAGAATTAACAAAACTTTTAGATGCAGGGTTCATTCGAGAGGTACGATACCCTACATGGATTTCTAATATGGTAATTGTCCCGAAGAAGAACGGTGGAGTAAGAATTTGTATAGATTTCACCAATCTAAATAAGGCATGTCCAAAAGATAGTTATCCACTCCCAAACATTGACCAGTTAGTAGATGCTGTTGAGGGACATGAGATGTTATCATTTATGGACGGACAATCTGGGTACAACCAGATAGCATTAGCAGAAGCAGATCAGGAACACACATCGTTCTTTACTCCGCGAGGATTGTATTGTTACACTAGAATGCCATTTGGACTACGGAATGCAGGAGCGACATATCAACGCCTAGTGGATGCAATATTCAAACCATGGATCGGAAAAACTTTGGAAGTTTATGTGGATGACATGTTAGTAAAAAGCAAGTTATCTGGTGATCATTTGCGGAACCTGGCTGAGATTTTTGGTGCACTACGAAAGTATAAGATGAAAATAAATCCAGAAAAGTGTATTTTTGGTGTTACATCAGGGCGATTTTTAGGATATCTGGTTACAAAAGATGGAATTCAAGTTGATCCAGCAAAAATACGAGCAATAACGGATATGCCATCACCAAACAGTATAAAGAGTGTACAGAAGTTAAATGGGTGTTTGGCTGCACTAAGTAGATTTATTGCAAGATCATCAGAACGATGTAAACCCTTTTTTGATGTACTTAAGAAGAAAAATAAGTTTGAATGGAACGATCGTTGTGAGCAAGCATTTCAAAGTATAAAATTACATCTTGCCACATTGCCAGCATTACAAAAACCAGAACCAGAAGAAATGTTAACTTTGTACATAGCAGCAACAGAAAATGCAATCAGTGGAGTAATGGTGCGAACGAATGAGAAGATCGAGAAACCTGTATACTACATCAGCAAGACTTTGAATTCAGCAGAAAGAAATTATACTAAGATTGAACAATTAATTTTGTCAGTGGTATTTGCTACTCAGAAGTTATGCACTTATTTTCTCACTCATTATGTTCGTATATTAACCAAAGATCCATTGGAATCAGTTTTAAAGAATACAGGGAAGGTAGGAAGAATAGCAAAATGGAACGCTCAGCTAGAACAATACAACATTGTTTACGAGATACAAACTGCGCAGAAATCCCAAGTTCTAGCTGATTTTTTGGCAGATTTTCCAATCGAGGAAGAGTATGAAATTCAAGGACTTCCGGGGTGTGAAGAAGAAGAACCAGTAGATATCCTAGATTCAAATAGTTCACAACGATGGGAGGTTTTTGTTGATGGGTCGTGAAATAAAGAAGGGGCAGGAATAGGTATCGTGATTACAGCACCAAAGGGAGAACGTATGGTACACTCATTTCGACTTGAGTTCGAAGAGCATACAAATAACATAGTAGAATATGAAGCAGTAGTTCATGCTCTCAAACTCATTATTGAACTAGGAATAAGTGATGTAAGACTCACAAGTGACTCGCAGCTGGTGATTAGACAGATCGAGTTAAAATATCAAACGGTCGATGAGGACTTGGAACGATACAAAAATCTTGTACAAAGTTTAACAGTTTGTATTCCAAATATTATTTTTCGACATTTGTCTCGTGAAAAGAATCGACATGCAGATGCGCTGGCGTATATCTCGTCCATGATAAATGACCCAAATACCAAAGCGCTAAAAATTGGGAGAATATACGAGCCATCCATAAGAGCACAAGTGTTAAATAACATAGAGGAAGATGGTATTGATGACTCAGCCATACAAAGTGCCACATCTACATCGCAACAAGAAAATGATCAACCAAGTAAGCCCGATTGGAGAGCCCCGATACATCAATATTTACAAAATAAAGTATTACCAACAGATTCTAAAGAAGCAAGGAAAATTCAACTTAAGTCAAACAGTTACCAACTTAGAGATGGAATTCTTTATCGACATTCTTTTCTTGGACCATTATTTCGATGTTTATCACAAAAAGAAGGATTACGAATTCTCAAAGAAATACATTATGGAGATGCAGGAAACCATAGTGGAAGACGATCGCTAGCGTTAAAAGCCAAAATGCAGGGTTATTATTGGATTTCCATGTTGAAAGATTCGGAAGAAATGGTTCGAAGGTGCGAAGAATGTCAACGATTTGGTAAGAAAATCAAAGCACCAGCTACGGAATTAAATTCAATACTTAGTCCATGGCCATTTGCGAAATGGGGAGTTGATATAGTCGGACCATTAGCTGAAGGCACAAAGAAAAGAAAATATTTAATTGTGGCCACTGATTATTTCACCAAGTGGGTAGAAGCAAAAGCACTAGCGCGAATCAGAGACACTGATGTTTTTACATTTCTATTTGAGAATATCATTTGTAGGTTTGGGATTCCAGCAGCGATAGTCTCTGATAATGGAAAACAATTCCAGGGGAAGAATATCGATATGCTATTTGAAACATATAATATTCAGAAACATAAGTCTACACCTTTTTACCCACAAAGTAATGGGCAAGCAGAATCCACAAATAAAACAATCGCAACAAATCTGAAGAAGACATTGGATGGATATTATAATAAGTGGTGCGAACAATTACATAATACATTATGGGCATACAGAACCACGAGAAAAGCTTCAACTGGAGAATCATCATATCTTCTTACTTATGGAACGGAAGCAGTAATACCAACAAAAGTTATTTTGCCTACGACCAGAACAGAAGCATGGGAGAAAAACCTAAATTCAGATCTCATGTTACAAAAATTGGATGACTTGGAAGAAAAAAGAGAAGTGGCACTCCAAAAGATGGAGAATTATCAAAGGGGATTAGCTCGAGACTACCATAAGCGTGTAAAATCCCGAAATTTTGTCCAAGGTCAATATGTCCTCCGGCAAATAACAGAACACCAAAGGGACAAAAGAGCAGGAAAATTCGCACCAACATGGGATGGACCATACGTGATTCAAGCGTCGGCAGGACAAGGGTCGTACTATCTTCAGAATTTGCAAGGAGAAATTTTAAAGCATCCGTGGAATGCACAATATTTAAAGCTTCACTATCTGTGAATAACAATGCAATGTTACCACAAAAAGCAGGTACATAGACAATTAATTCATTAATTTCTTTTATAATCACTCCAAGAACATCGTACCATGGAGAATATTACAATTCCATTTAATCCCGGAATGTCATATACTTTGAATCCAGGAACATCATATGTTGGAGATTGTCATGATTATTAATATAATCAAAATTCCATTAATCCCGGAAATTCATATACTTTGAGCGCTCAAAATTACTCCAGGAACATCATATTCTGGATATCGTTGCGATTGACGACATAATCATATACAAAAGGTGAACATTATCCTTAGAGAATTTTATTAACAATGAAATTCTTATCAAGAAGGGGTTCCTAATTATTGGTTTATCAATTTTCAGAGTACAGTTCGGGACCAACCCTGTATCTTACCCCTGGCCCGGGTTTGTTTCGTATGTGTGGGATCTCGAACAACATGATTTGAGGTAAAAAGTACTTCAATTCATGGTACTTAGAAAATCATATGATAACCAAAAGAATTACTTAATCACATTTTCTTGTGCAGGAAATAACATTAAAGACATATCAGAAGGATGCAAAAGAAAATCAACGAAAGATAAACAAAGTACAAGATAGTGGAGTCAACAGTAAATGAAATTACAAAGGACATAGTCAGATATCGGGAAGACCGGATCGAGATGGTGGAGGAGGAACTGCAGGCACAGAAGCGCGCTTACTAAGCACTGAAGGATCGGATTGTGCACGATCTAAAGCAGTATTGAAGGACATTGCAATTTTTGCTTTAGCATCCTGCCTGACCCATTGAACGAAATCACGCCCAAAGTTGATTTCTTTGTGAAGCTCTTCGATCCTTTGCTGATTTGCTTCTATTTGAGCACTAAGACACGATTTTTGATTTTTCTCTTCACTTAATTTTGCAGCTAATGAATCAATCTCTTGTTCACGAGCAGTAATTTTGGAAAGTTCAGTAGATAGTCGAGCATGTAAACTCTCAATTTTTGTGGCGCTAAGAGTCACATTATATTCAGAAGTCTTTAACTCTTGAGTAATGTTTTTCACTGAATCTTTCGCTGTATTAAGCTCAGTTTCTACTTGTATTGCTCGATCCTAGCTTCATTAAATTTTTTCTCCAAATCTGAAAATACAGGAAAATATTAGACAAATTTTATGATATCAAGAACTATAAAATTAGGTAAACCAAAAATGTACCTCTGACAACAGATTTAAACTCTAATTCTTTTTGAGTTAGCAATTTTACAACTTCTCGATATTTTGATTCTGCTTTATTACGCCTCCAAGTGGCTAAATCAAAACTATCGTTCAGTTGAGTCAGTTTTTCTCTAACCACATTCATCTCTTTGAAAACTTCCCTTGCATGATTATTCAATTGTACCATTCTACGTTCGATCCTAAATAATGTCTCCATATTTTCCACTGGACCTAGTATAAAATTTAAATGTTTCATATAAATCAAGTAAATAAAATAGTAATTGAAAAGGTATGAAAAATAAACCTTGATTTTGATTCTGAAGATCTTGATTGTGACCTTCAATATTTCGGAGACGATCCTGTTGTTGCTGATATTGATCATTATGTTGATGTTGAAGCTGTTGAAGTTGTTGAAGTTGTTGTTGAAGAAGATCATTTTGCTGTTGCAATTCATCATTCACTTGTTGTAAGGAGGCATTCTTCTCCTTCATCTCCCCTGATTCTTTCTTGAATATCAATACCATCATGGTAGCTCGAGCCTTATAAAATTTGTAACCACTAAATAGACAGTCGTTACTATATTGGAGTTGGGCTAAAGCTTGTTGCGGAAGTGAATATAACGAACTATCGGAAAGAGTCAAAACTTCATTGAAGGTTGGAGGAGGCTTTACAGGAAAACTCTGCTCAAAAATATCACTCTTGGACCATGCATCCAAAGTTTCGTCCATAGGAATCGCACTAAATGAATCCCGAAATCGAGACATGAAGCCAGAATCAGATTTGATAACCTCAGCAATAGCTGAAACATTCCAAAGCCCTTGAGAAAGAAACCATTTATATGCTTCTTCTTCATCACCAACTAAATTAAAACCCTCACTGGAGATTCGATCGGAAATAGATTTCAGAGTAGAAGGATCGGCACTTGGAATTGAAGTATCGACCTCAACAGCAACAGAAGTAGATCGAACCAAAATTTCGGAAGGAGCGATCGATTCGAGAATTACTTCAGAAGTCCCTTCGACTCTAGGAGGGATCGAACTGGAAGAAGGGATCGAACTGGAAGGAGGGATCGAACGGGAAGAAGGGATCGAACTGGAAGGAGAGTTTTCTTCTTCAGTCCGGTCAGTAATGTTAGCTTCTTCAACAATGGTGGTATTAGCTTCAACATTCATATTTTCCACACCACCAATCGGAAGTATCTCGGCATTATCCTTCTCCGATGTATTCTCTTCTTCAACATGAGATACTTCATTCACTACATCAACAAGATCATCAATAACAATATCATCTCCCTCTTCTTGAGGAAGGCCAGAAAAAGTTTCCAATGCACCATTATCGGGTACAGGGGAATCAAGCACGAAATCAAAAGGAAGTGGAGAAACGATGTTATAAAAATTGGATGAAGTACCAGAAAGAGGTGCAACAATAGGATCGGATCGTTCCGATACCA